>CAVNYN010229017.1:0-34125 GCA_963692815.1 Nyctanthes arbor-tristis | reverse complement strand
CCCCCCCCCCCCCCCCCCCCCCCCCCCCCCCCCCCCCCCCCCCCCCCCCCCCCCCCCCCGAATGTGTGATGGGGATGTTAAAAGAATATTACTGAAAAAAATGTAAAAATTTATTTAATTATTTAATGAAATATGTGTGGTACTCTAACAATGTTAACATTAACTTGTTACCAAAATGAGGAGCACATGAACATATGGATACAGAGGTGGCACACGAGTACTTGCTCCACTTCGACTCATAAAAACGCATAATGCTATTGCAACGGGTTCTCTTTCTGTGTCAGAGGTTTGTGGATTTCTAGTTTCGTGCCATCAATTGGACTGCGAACAAAGGTGTTCATGTATTAGCAAGGCATGTTGTGGATTTTAATTAATGTCATTCTTGAGTGACTTCACCCCGTCTTTCACTGTGAATGCGCTTGCAAGCGATCTTTCTATTTGAATGCAATGGAAGCTTGGTTGCCTAACCCCCCTCCAAAAAAAAAAAAAAAAAGATTTTTAAAAATACGTATGCGGCTCATTTGATAACCTATCAAATGTATTTTTGTACAACTTTATGTAACAAAAACCCCATGTACAAATGAACAGCTATTCTTTGAAAATTAAGGGCATTCCACCAACAAATTCAACTACATTCAACCCTAGAAATTATCTACTACATTCAACCCAGCCCCCATTGACCACCAAAATAATAATTTGACTACTATGCACCATCGTAGTAAAAAATGCAGCTTCCTTAGTCGCACATTAATGGGACCGTTGAATAATAACCTCCTCGAAGCAGAACACTTCCTAGCCCTTTTGGAGGATCGAGCCGTTGGACGATTCTTCTTCAACGCCATTCCTCAGAGAAAGAATTTGATCTCCAATCACTTCTACAGCTACATAATATAATGGTAACAAAAAAACAAGAATTGGGTCAAGTAAAGTAACTTTAGCACTGGCCAAAATTGTTCATTAGATTGTTCCATTCTTTTGGATACTCTTCTGTATTGAATTTACACAAAGTTTTGTTGAGATTGTTATCATTCTAGGTCAACACGGATCAAGCACATATCGATTTGACTTGCATGCTCTATTCAATAAGACTAAATTTCATTCGGAAGTATTATAAATTGACTCTACCGTTACACTTTGAATCGCTATTAACATATTTGTATATAGAAAGTTAGTCTTACAACAATTAATATGTGGTCATTCCAAAGTATTACAATCCCCACTAGTAATAATCTATAGAATAGTTACACTTTTTATATAGTTCTCAAATATCAAATATAATTCGAGGAAAATAGTAGTATGATTAGCTTACTAGGTTTGTAACTTGGACTAGCAACACCTGAGATATTGAAGAAATTTGGTTTATAGCATTGAAGATATATGAACACCTGTGACATGAATGTATCTCGAAGTGTCTAGTACTTCTACTTATAGATGCCGTAGTACAGTACTAAAGAAAATTACAGATTCTTATGATTGCATACTATATTACAATTGGCTTATAATTCAATGAATAATTGTGCTTCTTATTACACGTATCAAATACTATAATTGATACCTCACACTTATCACATATTACAATAATTTTTCACTTTTCAATAAATTTTAACCAATCAAATTAAACCACGTGTCTTAAAAATTTATAACTAATTGATTTATAACTAATTTCTAAAGGGACCCAAAAGATAGGTAGTTTGGAGGTGTTCGTGACATCTTGTACTGGTACTACAACGTTAAACAGTGCAATGATAATTACTAGACTTGTTTGGATAGCACGTGAACGTACGGATATCACGGCCCCCTTTTTTTTGGGTTACACACTATCACGAGCGCACACAGCTACCCGCGCACAGACATTGGTCAACACTTGGGATGTACTAGATTGGCCAAGGTTGGTATGTATTTTCACTGGCTTCCACCAAAGGCCTCCTTAAGATTCGAACTCTTGATCTCATAAATTCTGATCTAACACCATATATTATAGCATCATATGTTGTCATATGACTATGTGGAGTGCATCGGGACACACGACATGAGAAACCACAACCATGTGACGTGCATCGTATGGTTTTTTATTATTTTTAGTCCACCAACTATGTATTTTTCCTCCCACCTTATTTGCCAATTTTGCTGTGCCCTGGGGGGCATCACGGCTAATTTTATATAGACGTGACATTGCGTTATGAATAATTGACATTGTAAATATGACACAATTTTTTATAGAATGATGAAAAATTATTTATGTAATCATCACTCAATAAAATTATGCCACATGAACATGTCACTTATTTATATATCTTGTTTATGTCTCTCTAAAATCACTATATTTTAATTGTTGAACGACCAAAAAGTGTCTTAATGTAATCCAGTACTTGACTCGAGCTCATAATTAGTAGAGAAGATTTAATAGAATCTTATATATAGAGTACATATATGTGAATTATAATTGTTAAAGTGGTTCCATTTACCACCCCTCCAAAAAAAAAAAAAAAAGGAAAATGGTAAATTTTGAATTATGTGGCACTCTTTAATACAATTTTACTCTGATCATCTAATAAAAAATGGCATCCCCTCATGAGGAATTGCCAAACCATTTGACCTTTCACCCATTACAATATAAAGGATTAGTCAATCAAATAATAGATAGTAAGTGCGTTGGTTTAAAAATAAATGAATGGCTAGTTGTAGAATATTATTCTCTCATACTTAAACCTAAACTCAAATAAAATAAGAAGGCTCCCCTTTCATCGAAGTAAATTAACCCATGGAATGATCAGACTTGGAAATCGTGGTCCATGAAAACATTGACTTGGACACTTGGAATTTATCATGTAATTTTCAGGAAACAAAATGACAGGTAACAATAAGATAAAGTGTTAACTAAAAAAGTCGATGATACAAATAGATGCTCTTCCGATCTCAACCAATCAAAATATGATTAAAAATTTCATTGCTGCTAAAGAGCATGGGCCCTCTAGAAGATAAGCAATCAAGAGTCGATAGCATCTTCTGTCTCAACGGTTCGGCTATAGAGAGGCAATCTCTCCTCTTACGGAGAGGTTGCACACACATGGCCCCCTGTGATTAGGGGAACATGGCCCCCTGTGATTAGGGAATCATGTGTTGGACACATGATTCCCTAATCACAGGGGGGCCATGTGTGTGCAACCTCTCCGTAAGAGGAGAGAGGTTGCTTCTCTTTAGAAATTTTCGACTCCACAATATAACTTGTTATAATTGGTTTCAAAATGGACCCTTATGACCGGTGCAAGCAAATAGCATCTATCTCATTTTTGTCTCATAAAATTAAATGACCAGATGGGAACACATTGACAATTTTCTTAATATGATAATAATTTCCAATGAACGGTTTTGACCAATGGATTGATAAATTATCACCACCATGGGTTTATTAGGTAACATATACCTAATAGGTCCCCTATGGTGTGCGAAATGGGCTCTTGATTATTACTCCATGCTTGGTTAGCTGTGAGATTTTGGCATGTTATCAATTGTATACTACTTTTGCTATAGAATTCATTAGTAATATTAGGTTGAAAGAAGATGATCAGTGAAGGTTAAATTTGTTAGATGAAGATAGACAGACAACCATTTGTTCATTTTTGCACCTATAGGGACGAAAACCTTCTTATAGTTTGTGACTAACGATCATTTTTCAATTTTCTGCAAATTGTAGAGGTGGGATGTGGTGACTCAAACCTGAGTTTAACATATCGGTGGGAGGTGCCTCTATCAAAATGACATGCCCCCTTGTTTATCCTTATTCAACTATCTTATAGCAAGGCTAAGTAGTAATCCATAATTAAAAGTTTCATGACACCAACCCAGATGAATTTATTTATTAAGTTCTGCATAAAGCAAGAAACAGCATAAAATTTTGTCCATCTTGCCAGAAGGCAAGTCTATTTGTTCTCTTATAAAAATGCCTGGCCTTAAGGTTGGATTGTGATAGTTTGGAAATTCATGTTTGGCTCTTAAGGCAGTTGTGTCCATGACAACTACAAAATCAACTTGATCCATGAATTTCAGTATGCCATCTAAAGAACAAGAGTGGAAGTTAATCAGTAACTCCATAGCACCAAAATCATACAGGCATTTCAAGCCTTGTGATTGCCAAAAATTTTGTAAAAGATATACTTCAAAGAATCAGATAAATGGCATGAATACTGAACAAAACAGACGTCCTTCCATTTAAAACCAACCTAAAGAAATTTATACATATTTTCTTTTGTTAGGACAAAAAAATAAGTAAATTTGTAGGAAAGAATTCTACATGTATGAAATAAAACAGTATTCCCTTCAATTGTCATAGGAACAGCAAACAATTTCAGACAGCACAGTATTGCATTGAAACCCAAATACCCCAGTTTTTCAGTACAGCAATATATGCACAAAATTAGCACAAAACTAGAAAATATTATAACATATAGCTTTACATTTTGTGAAGGAGAAAACACTAATATCTTAATAAAAGCACAAAGTTGTGTGGGATACACTTATTACGCTGTTGAAACAAGGGGCTTAACAGATCTTCTGTATATCACAAACAATATGAAACATAGATTATTTAGTCATCCGCCAAGTAGAAAATGGTTGGCTCCTTAGGCTCAGTGATCTCAATTGTGCCCTCGAGCATCTTAGCGACCTTTCCCATGGATGGCCTCATGTCCGGTCGATCCTGAAGGCACCACATTGCAGTCTTCACCATCCGATTTATCATATCAAAATGCTCTCTGCTGTCATACATGTGCTTGATCCTATGATCCAAGATGTCTTCCACATTCATTTCTCTGAACACTTTATCGAAAGCCCACCTTGGGAGGAACCACTGATGACTCTCTACCTTTGAATCTAGTTGCACAAAATTCCTCGAACCGCTAACAATTTCCAGGAGAACCAATCCAAAACTGTACACATCAGCCTTTGACGTGATTGGATCCGGCCGTGTCCATTCCGGTGCCATGTACCCCGGGGTTCCACGCATGCGTGACACGCTCATCATGTCCTCTTTCTTCTTCAATTTGGCCAACCCAAAATCTGATACCTTTGGACAAAAATCATCTCCTACTAGTATGTTTTCAGGCTTGATGTCACAATGCAGAACCCACTCTAGACACTCTTCGTGCAAGTACGCAATTGCCCTTGCCACACCGAGGGCGATTCTATACCTGATATTCCAGTCCAGTATAGGCTTCTTCTTTGAACCCATCATTTCAGCTGCTTCTTCCTCCATTTTGGATGATTCCTCCTCAACATTTTGAAATAGAAACTCATCTAATGAACCATTTGGCACATACTCGTACACCAGTATCCTACTGCCCTTCTCAGCACAAAATCCCCATAACCGGACTAAATTGAGGTGGTGCATACGAGCAATGATTGTAACCTCTGCCCAAAAATCAGCATCACCACCAGTGATATTCTTCAGGCACTTCACTGCCACCACTCTTCCATCACTTAATTCTCCCCGGTAAACAACACCAAAACCACCCTTCCCAATGGGATTTGTAAAGCCTTTTGTTGCTGCTTTAAGTTCAGCATAGCTGAACCTTTTCGGTCCTCCAGCAGGCATAACTTCAAGACCAAAAGTCCTGGCCATGTCCCTATATTTGATATACTTCTTGAGAAAAGTCCAAAAGAAAATCACACCACTAATAAGTTCAGCTGCAAATAAAGTAGAAACTATGGCAATATTCCTAGTGGTTGCTTTAGATTCCTCTGGGGGTAAAGGAAGGCTTATTCTTACAGGACATGTGGTTTCCATCAAATCAGTCATACCAGTAAAATTTGATTCATCTTTTTCAGAATTATCAACCCTCAAATACATGACAGCCTCTGTACCTGGAGACCAATATCCAAAAACCATCCTCTCCAATTGTAGAACACAATAATTCGTTCCATCATATTTAAACATGAAGCCTAAACATTTTGAATCCGCCAAGCACCGTGCTTGACAAGTCGAAAAATTTGTAGTCTTAATATCACTCTGATTCAACCCTCCAGTGAAATTTACGAAGTCTAAACGCAAGAACTTGCTGTCTCCTAAATCCCTTATCGGAATTTTTTGCTGGCATGAATCATTATTGGGGCCTCTTTTGTAGCCTGGAGGGCATACACAAGAAGTAGAAAGATCTGAAACATTAAACATACAAATAGAGTTTGCACCACATATACCATGAATTGAACACAACTGAAACACCGCCTGCCAGCCGGTTATCCACTGCTTTGAGCTTGGATCATAGCTGTATAGCCTAAGATTTCCATCATCATCAAGAGTTAATCTTCTCAACTTCCTTTGTCCATAGTCGGAGGAATAGTATACCTGATTATTTTCTTGCTGAATGTTCCCAAGATCATCCAACACAAGGAAATTCTGATCTACAACACTGGTCCAGTAAGGATCATTTTCGGGTAGGAAAACAAGCCGTTTCGACTCAAACTTGAACTTGCCATTCTTGGAGAAAATTGCAGTCCCAGTAATATTCTGACCTGGAAGATATGTGTTAGTGGGGATAGAAAAGCTCCTCCAATTTCTTCCATAAACAAGCTCTCCAGAGGCCAGCAGGGTAAGACTAGTTCCATTATTAGTCGACCGGCCGAAAGGCCAGAGATTCTGAACAGTCGAAGAAGCATTGACTAAGCGTAATTCACCAGAACGCGTAATGATCAAAGAAGCAGAAGTGCCGACCGGGAATTTTTCATTGGCGGACCAGACGACGGTGGTATTGGAGATGTTATAGTACCAAACGGAGAAGGTGAAGAGATTTGGAGAAGTGGGGATTGGTATAAATCCAGCGGTAAAGGTGTTGTTGGGGGATAAGAGAATCTTGTTTTGCAGTGGAGTCCACGGGGAGTTGGTGAAGGAAAACGAAGAGAAATTCTGCTGTTGCTGGGATGACAAAAACTGGAGATTTGAGAGGAGGAAGAAGAAGAAAAAGGCAAGATTGAAGTTGGAAGACAACATATTTTCTTGTTGGATCGGAATTTGGATTGATTCTTGTTTTGTGATTAAAACTCTCATCATTTTTATTTGTGGCGGCTTTGGAAGATTATTCGTCCGTTGACGCGCTACGGTTGACCAGAAGAATTGGGCCCCACAGATCGAGTCAGACTTCAGAGTTCAGAGACACAAAAAAGTTGACTAAAGAATGGACCAAACCATTTCAAAAGGATAATTTGTAGCAAAGGTGCCCAATCTTGGCATTCATTTGTACTTTCATTCCCAACCTTTAGACGAGTTGCATGATTAGTTAGCTTTGATTGTAGTTTCTAGCATCCAGTTGGTGTTGGTTGTTTCCATTGGTGTACATTCCCACTACCCCTCTAGGTCTACTCGAGTGCTCGGGTTGGACATACCAGCTAGGGTCATGATTTAAAATTTTTTCATTATACACATTTGTGACTTTTCTATGTAAATATATCATTATTTATTTTTTTTTTGTATTCTTATGTAATAATGTGAATTTAAAATTTAGTTTTAAGTATAATAGTATTCTATTTAAATCGTTGTCAAAATAGACCTTAACATTTTTCTTCTCCAATAGGAAGACCTTAATATATATATATATATATATATATATCTTGAAATAAGCATAATAAAATTAAAGATTCATATAACAACAAATTACTGGGCCAACAGACAATAGGATATAATGAACCCATGACCTACAAATTGAAGAGGAAAGAGCTAGATATGCAACTGTATGAGCAGTCATATCTATTTATATTTTAATAGATAAATATATGCGTTTGCATGAAAATTGCAAATTTCACAAAGGTTTAGGGCATATTCGTCCAATTTAAATGTTAAAGAAGGTTGAGGACCTTTGCTACAAATTACACTCGTAAAAAATTCACGGTATGAATTGATTCAATTGTTTCCACTTCTTTATCTACATAATATTTCTCAACTATACTATCCATGATCCATCTAACCTTTTATATATCTAGCCGCCTCTTAGCCGAGGCAAAATAAACGAACCCGACCAGTAAACTAGAAACCGGAGCAAATGGAAATGAATACGGACGGGTTTTTACACTAATAAAATTAGGATCAAACTAAACCCAAAGCTTATAGTCTGGGTTTGAGTTTTCAACATCTAAAACGAGCCCAAATGCCTAGGGTTAACTGAAATTTTTGATGAGTCAACTATAGTAATGTTGTTGTCAATCGTTTCGATGCTTAGTTTTGATGTTATTAAAGTGTTATTATGCTTAAGGGTAAATATATTTTTACCATATTTTTCTAATATTTATACCACATATTAATTAATGTTAAGAATATTTCCAATAGCCACTTTATTTTTCAAGAACATATTCCTTTAAATAAAAGAGTATCTTTAAATTTAAATAGAGAAAATCTTAATCTCCTCCAACAAGCTCTCCATTTGTAGCTCTCTATTTTATCATATTCAAAAAACATTTAGGAGGTTGTATTCAATTGAGACTTTTAAAAACTTTTTTAAGTACGAGACTTCTATAGATTTTATGAGATTTTTTACTGGATTTGTTGGCAGTCCAGGAATATTTATTTGGACTTTTCTAAACTTTTATAAAAAAACCTTTTCCTAGACTTTCAAAGACTTTAGAGGACTTTTTTAAACTTTCTTACAATTATTTTTACTTTCAAATTGTACAAATTATAATATTATCGTAAACAATTTTTTCTTTGTAGTACACGAGGTTAATAAATTTTGTTAATTTTTGTAAATTTCTGTAAATTTTTATTAGAAAAATTTTGTAAATACACGAGGTTAATAAATTAATAATAATTAGAAAAACAAATCACGAATTATTCTTATTAGAATACAGAAGAAAGAATTTCATATAATAACATTGCAAATAGTGTATAAAACAAATTTCTTGTTGACGTTAAATTACATATACTGTAACTAAAAAAATTATAATCAAGAATTAACAATACATATAAGAAAACCTTATGACATATGGTTGAACAATTGAATTGGTGAACAATTGTTAATTCTAAGATAATTAATAATAATTGTTAACAATTATTAACATGAATGCAAATTGCAAAGTGAACAATTGTTAATTCCAATACAGAAAGTTAATTTCAAGATAATATATACTAGAAAACCTAGGACGTAAAATACATAAAGTTAATAGTACATACAGTTCGTTTTCTTCACTTCCGTGGCCTTTTTCCTTTCTTCATAGCATGTTTAAGAATCTCACATATATAGGAAGGATTTGTGGTGGGGATTTGCTATTTATAGTTAGCACTAAAAGTCTCAAAAAGTCCAAAAAATAGTGAAATCTCATAAAGTCTTGGACAAATTGAATATTTCTTGACTTTTTAAACTTTTAAAAAGTTTCAATTGAATACCTTGAAACTTTTTAAGACTTTGTAAAAGTCATAAAAAGTCACAATTAAATACCTGAAGACCTTTAAAAAATCTTAAAAAGTCTTAATTAAATATTTCAAGATTTATAGAGTTTTAAAAAGTCTGTAAATGTCTTAATTGAATACATCCCTTTTAATGTATTATCTTATTAAAAATTAATATTTATACTTTCAAATTCTAATAACCAATGAAGTTAAATACATTTTTGTTTAACCAAGAAATGACTGTTGAATTTAAAGAGCCATTTAATTTTAGAGAGTCAGTTTGGCTCTCCATTGGATAGTCAAACATATTCTCTATTTAAAAAAGTTAAAATAAAGAGTATATTAGAGTTTGATTTTATATTTTGACTCTTTAAAATAAAGAGAATCTTCAATTTAGAGAGCCTATTGGTGTAAGATGCCTAAATTTTAATTATTTTCACATTTACATCCCTAATATTTTTTTGCTATATGTTGTCCGGAACCTTTCCTTTAACTATCATTTCATATATTTAATAATGGGATGTGTCAAAAAAAAAAAAAAGAAAAAATGGGTTTTGTTTTCTTTCTTTAATGGTGTTACGGTTATAAGGAAAATTTTTAAAAACTTCACGTGGCATGTACGGATGCATATCACGTGTATTTTATACAGGCTATGTGTATTTTAAATACACGTAGTATGCATCCACACAGTCATACATGAGCTTTTGGAAATGGGCTCATAGTTATAATGCCACAATCGCGGCGAATAGCAAACCAAACCACAGTATTCAAGCTCTAGTGCAACAGCTTCTATTGGGCATTGATTGTCACGCCTCCGTTATACTATCCAATATTATTTCATTTACGGAAGCTTTCATTTTATATATATATATATATATTCCTTTTATACAAAAAACGTGGGACGGGACGTACCAAACTAACATGTTGCTTCATTTTCTTTTCATTCACAAACGCTTTGCCTACTTATAACTAAGTTTACAATAAGATGTAAGGAACACACAACAAGCTATGTTAATAATTAAATTTTATTGTTTAACCGGCCAAATCAAGTTATTGGAAAGCCTTTACATTGAAAAATAGGCTTCCAATCGATACAAAAGTTTTTCACTTACATAATAAGTATCCCATATATGTGTGTATATGTATATTTTTATATGCTTATATATATTTTTGTAGGCATCCATGTAGCCATGTGTAACTATTATCTTTTTATTAAACTAATACATTAGGAAGAGAACATGGGTTTATCCGTCATGAACCTATCACTATAAAGATAGGCATGTGAATATGCAGAAAAAATGTTGAGTTCATAAGTTGTTCCTAAATACATTAATAACTATAGGACATCTTCATAATAGCTCCACAAATCGGTCTCCACCGTAGCAACCCAAAAGTACATGTGTAAATTTCCATATCTTATTTAGTCTTAATTGATATTTACAGTCAATTTAGTTAATTAGAAATATTCAAAAGTCATCAAAGGTCATATTTGAATCTGACCATCTGAAACTATCGATATTTGTACAATTTGTATCCATAATCGCGCCATTTCCATAATGCATAAAGTACTGATGTATTCTGTACTATCAATAGTTTCCAACTTATTATCAATAGTATATAAAAACCTTCATATCTTCGTGTAACAAGTATCAGTAGTTTTTGTTTAACTATTGATAAAATCATCCATTCATGAGAAGTAGAGTAGTTTTACTTACTTAACCATATCATTATATATTTCAAAGGGTACCAACGTCACATTCTGCCAAAAGGACCTTGTATAGGGTCATATACCTATCATCAAAATTGATTTAGATGCTTAGTCAGCTAGATACTTCATATGTTATACTGATAACAACATTTAGCAGTCATATTACATAGCTATTAAATTAGTTATTGCCATAAGGGTTTACATCTCCCACTTATTTTCAGAGTAGTAGTTAGTGTACATGTACTCGAGGGTCAGCACATCATAGTATTCCACCCGAACATGAGTAGTAATATAGTGGTACAGCCCGGGATGCTCCTTGTAGTAGCCCCACACATCAGTCTCGGTAACATATACGAAAGCTAAATCATCATATGCCGTCCCTCAAGAGCTAACTGTGATTTCATATAGTTTACTCTCCAACATCTATTTTTAAAACATGAAAGAAAAGGGGGTGAATTCAAATGAATTCAGTGAGGAACTTCTATACATGCATAATTTCTTTAGTTCAAAGCCATGTGATAAGGGCCCAATTACTCCAATTTAGAATCTTACCCAAGGTGCCAAACACTTAAACATAACATGTAGTTCGGAGGTACCTTATTAAGCTTATGAATTTGATCATGGACCACCTTATTGTAGTCTCATAAATTCTTTCATGAATATTCAAGGACTACCTTACTGTAGCCTTATAACATGATCCGAACATGGCCAGACTTATCATGGAAAGGGTAAGATTCTTGATGGAGTAATTACTTGAAAAGAGTAACATGCAAAGTATGCTATATTATGCATCAATAGATCAAAGATAGTCATAATACTTAAAGAGCATAATATCACCATAACAATAAGCATTCAGGAGCACAACATAAGGTATAGAAATCATCATTGTCACAAGTTCTTCCCAAGTGATGACCTACACTCAACAATGAACATCACAATTAGAAAGGCAATTTGATTTTGTTATAGATTATCGATACTTAGATTTGCAGTATCGATAGTATTCTGAAGATGCTAAGGAATCAAAGGCTCCCTTCAGGTTTTCTCAAGAAATATTCGAATCTGAAAAGTGTTTAACACTCCCTATGCATTTTCCAGACAGTTATCTTCTAAAAGATTTACTCCTATTTGGTTAGAGAGGACTCCCTCTACTTGCTTATTGTGATGACCCCTCTTTCTATTTTCAAAGCTCAACATTTACCCGTAAAAGTCAAAGTAGAATGATCAAGTTAAGGTCAAAGTTAGATTAACATGCATTAATTTAATTTTTGGGGCTACTATTTAAGTAATTAAATAAGTTTGGGACTTTTATTTAATCATACAATATGTTGGTAAGTTTAAAAGATGTAAAGCATCAAGTTAGAGACCAAAATGCACTACAATACAAAGTTTGTGATTAGAGGGACAATTTTGGGAAATTAGCATCCAAATTACCTATTTGCTCACAATGGGAACCGAGAGAAACAAGGAAGAAAGAGACCGAGAGACAGAGAACATTTGGGAGATTTGCTTGATCACCAAAAAAAAAATGGTGGACGGTGAAGCTAGCCATGAATTTTGGAAGCAAGCTCCTAATCAATTTGGGTTTTCGACCTTGGTTTGATTTGAAGAGGTAAGTGGAGTTTAATTTATATTATGCTTAATTGGGATTTTGATGTATGTGTACGTATATATGGTTTGATGTGATGAATTTTAAAGGGGGGATGACTAATTTGTGGGTATAAATTACATGTGGTTAAATTTCTTGAAGTATATACTTGGCATGAGATTTTAGGCTTTAAAGATATTGAGGTTAATTTAAGAAATTTTTAGAGCTGAGTGGTTGACTATGAATAAGTTTAAGGTGTTAAAATGGTGTGAGATTATTCTTGGACATGAAAAGAGAATCATACAAGGGTTAGTGTAGAATTATGTAGAACTAGTATATGGAACTATGGGTTAAGAATGAATCATCAAAGTTGAAATTTTGAAAGAAGTATTTGGGACTTTAAAAATGAATTTCATAGCATTTTGTTAAACTAAATGAAGCTTTTGGATTAATTTCAAGTTGGAAATCCTTGTTTTAATACAAAGGAATGTATAAGAGGTTAACATGGATATTCTTGGAAGCCAAGTATGTGTATATTGCTTGAATTTAATAAAATGACTCAAGGTTTGGAATTAGTATATATGCTATTCTGCCCTTGGAACTTCAAAAGGTCATAAATGATAGTATATGTGGAATTTTAACAAGATACAAGTTGAGAAATGATCTCCTATGAGTTGTCTATCATTCAAAATTGGAATGATAATATTTAGAGACCAGTAGAAGTTTTTATGACATGTTTAGTAAGACTGGACAATGTATACCCGAGAATAGAATTTCTGCAGGGTGGAAAAATATTTTGATATAGCCAAGGTAGTTTTTTTGAGCTCAGTTTCATATATGATGAACTTATATGAATTTTCTACCTCCTAGTAAAATTTCATAAGCATACGACACCATCCTTGATTTTTAAAGGGTTTTAAATGGCATTGCCGAACAGGAAAATTTAACAATCCTTAGTTGAAAGGTCGAAATTTTACAAATAAGTTAGTGTGATGATTTTATAGCATAACATCATAGTAATTGAGGAATCTGGTGAGGTTGGGAATAAATACAAGTAATAAACAACTTAATGTTTAATAGCAAATGTGGAATTGGAAAGTTTGTTAAAGGCTAAGAACTAGTGTTTAAAAGTGAAGAGTTAGTGTTGTTATGTTGGTGGAATTTATGATTTTAATATGTGATATTATTACAATTTTTAAGATGAATAAAATCTAGAATAATTGTAAAGAAGGGGACTTAGTAAGATATGGATTCAATTTCCACTTTCAAGTGAAAATGAGAATTTATTGAGCTATTATAAAGTATTGGATATATATATATATCAAGAGAATATCTTACACATTATTTAGAATGATGACACCAAGGAACAATGACTATTATTGAAATAAGAGGTATGAAGTGTTGTTGATATTTTAAAGATGTGATCATATGGCAATTGAAAAAATAATTGACATCAAGAGGTTTTATTTAGTTAAAGAAATTATAAAGTTGTCATGAATTCAAAGGAAAGAAGTGGAATATGACTTAAAGAGTAAACATGTGTTAATCTAGGGGATTAATGGAGTATATAGTGAACAACTTAGTAAATTAGGATGTGAGATAAGTGAATAGAGAAAAATGGGAAAATGAATGAATATTTGAAAGTTGTGAAAATGAAATTATCCGGGTAAGAAGATTTTATGAGAAAGGAATTGAAATTTAAGAGTCTTCATGTTATACTACAGGAAACACGAAATGAGCTACATGTACATCGCTACATAACAGGTGAGTGGAGATTTTCCTCTTCTTCATTTCTTCTAAATGAAAGTTGAATTACACTTGATTTCACATGAGGTTGCAATACTTTGCAATGATGATATATTTCTATGAATTTCAGAAAGTTGATATTTTCTTTATAATGTTCATGTGAATTTTTATATGAAATGAAGCTTTACAGCTTTTAAAGAAATGTTTGAGTTGAGACATGATTTATGATGTATGAAAATCCCCCCAATTTGTATCTTATGTTTATAATCATGCTGCCTACGGGCGAAGGGGCCTATAACTCAAATTGACCAAATGAACGCCGCCCAGGCGAAGGGGTTATAAGGTACCTATAGCCCTAGCTGACCGTCTATGCGCGTATGACTTAATATTTTGATCATGATATGTTGATACTCTTTGGGGAAAACTTCTATGATTTTCATGATACTTACATATATGGCAATGATTCTATAAATGTTTCGATATGAGATGAATTCAAGTTGATGAATTTTATGGTGATTGTTAGAATGAAATAATGTTCATGATATTTCCCAATACGTAATGGTTTTATAAATGTTCATGTTATGCGAGATTTATATTTAAAGTCATAAAATTTCCAAATGAGCTTGAACATATTATTCAAGATGTTGCAAAAGTCATATTTCGATTTTTCTAAAGCATGTTTATTGATAAAATTCGACTCACTGGGCTAGTTAGCTCATGTGTTTCCTAAATGATTTTCTCAGCAGGTGGCAATTAGAGTTTGAACAGCACATCAGGATCGAGCCCGCTATTTCCAAAATTGAGCCACCACTTAATGAAACGAAATTGTTATAGGGTTGTCTTATTATGATTTATATACTTGGACATGTTAAGCTTATTAGCATGCATTTGGGTATCTGTTGTGAGTTCTACTTGGTTTTAGTGTATTTGTTCACAATGAAGTCTTATAAATAGAAAAGCTGCAATTATTATGTTGTAAGGTATTGGTAGGCTTGATCTATGAAGTGATATTACTTATAATGAGAAATTATTAGTTTGTCAGACATTTGTGTGTTGGCGTTGGGAAATTATTACATTCTGAAGTTATTTGGGTTGATGTTGGGTATTATGCAGGTTGGTTTGTGCAACTTAGAGGAGATGCTGTCGAAATTTTTCTAGAATAAGTAATATATTCATGAGCTCTGACGGTAAATTCTAGCTTCTAGTTGGAATTTATCGTCGGCGCACGTCACACTTCTAATAAGTTAGAGATATTGGGAGTGGGACGTGTCACTTATCCCTTGACTTGGATCTTCCCTTAGATTGTATAGGATAAACTCAAAATTTGATTAAAGCTTAGCATTTCACAGAGAAGTGGGGTGAGAATGTCTGCAAATGGAGTTGGGTTCTTTTATAACCGTGATCAGGCTCTGTGTAATTGCCCATTGTTTTGATGAAGTGGTTTCACTCCAGTAAGAGAGGTTGAGGTGGCTTTCATGCAAGATACTGACTCAGGGAGGTTATACCCTAGGCTAGCAGAATTATTTGTAGGCTAATGATAAATATTGATCCCTCCTAACACGAAATATGCTTAAATTCACAAAATATCCTATTATTTTATTATTTTTCCTGCTAACAACTCAAACTATCGATAGTTTCTGGTCTTACTATCAATAGTCTTATAAGTCCGAAAAATTTTTGAATCTCTAAATAATATTTCATCTTTAAATATGTTTTCGGATTTTGGTGGGTCGTTACATTCACTACATGCAAAAATTCTACTCCAATTTTAAGCTTACCTTTCATACACCTTGTAATTGAACATTTACAAAATGGTAAGAAATGGAGTGAGCACAATGCACCCAGTGAGTAATATAATCTTTTGATTCACCTCTTTTATACAATAAATTTCTTTTTAACCACAAGTTCAAGAAACATAGAATGCACAAACATTTGAATGTACAAGAGGGCTCAATCACTAGTTAAACTACTGTCCGTGGTGCGCATTCATATCTTTTTTATTATTCAATACCAATTCAATCATGGCTATACAAGTTCAAGTGGATTCACATTCAAATCCAAGTTGACCCTCACCAGAATTTCAAGGAAAGTGAAATAGGAATACAAAGTAATACACCATACTAATCATTATTTATCTTAGAATCATTATATGACTCCTAGTATGGAACAAAAGAAAAACAATACAAGATAGGTAGAGCATCAACTAGTGATTCAAATATAATAAATCAATTTTTCGTTACATAACAATGCATCAAAATCTATGTTCATCCTAAAAACTCATGAATGCTCAAGAGAATCAAAACATTAGTTACTCACTGCTTTGTCTTGTTTTCCTAAAAATCCCTTAAATAATCCTAAGTGGAAAAGTGCCTTCAAAACCTTGATATTTTTTAATCAAAGTGATGTTTTTAAGTTGGATTCTTCTTATATATGGAGATGGGTCTTTTTCAAGTGCAAAGTAAGTCTTTTTGGGAGTTCTACTTAGTGTTCTATTGTCTTTTTCTATTTATGGACATTTATTTTGGGAAAAAATTCTTGAGTTCCACCTATGAAAATCAAGCTAATTGTCCTTCGATAATTTTGGAGATAGCCAATGGAAATGAGTACAATTGTAAACTTAGGAAACTTTTGCCAACAAGGACTATGACAAGTGTTTCTTAGTTTTTCATATGATTATTTCCTAAGATGTACAAGTGACTTCTTAGGGTTTATTTATTACTCATAGAATCTCCCTACTTAATGTGATCTTACAACTAGGTTATTATATTTTGAGTCACACTAATCAATAACTATATTTTTATTTTAGACGTCATTTGAGTAATAATCATTTAACCTTCTGACATAATTAATGTAAGTTTAAGTAATGATCCCATTATTATCAAAATACCTATCACGTTGCTTAATTTATTTTTTCTTAAAATTTTATGGGATTTACATTGATAAAGGGCCTGACTCTTGAGTTCACTGGCCATTGCATGCATCATTTGCTCATTTTGTAGATAGCTTTCAAAAGATCGCCATAGAAGTATAACTGCAAGTTCATTCTATACTTGTCCACGCTGCATGTATTCTTGGTATTCAAAATTCATTGAACACTAGGAGAAATGCATGTTTTGTTAATATTTTGAAACTTCTTGAGTTACAATACTAAAGACTCTGACAAAAGGCTTGACGATAAAGCACACAAATTGCACGCAGAGGGATATACATGACGCGTGCCTTGATTTTTTGCAATTACATTTGTAAAAAATTGTCCTTGTATTATGACCTGGACCTCATATTTGTATAATAATTTTACATAGGACACAACTCACTCAAATTAGGACAATAGCCAACTATACGAATTCGATAACTGAGCCGATATCACTATAGTTGAAAAATTGCATGTTTGCTTCTGGTCAAAGAGTATCCAAATTGTTTCTACCTTGACCAATTTTAGCACAACTCTTTGCTATAAAATTGTCAGGGAATTTGGCTATTTGATCAAATCCCCAAAACACTTTAGGTAAATGACCATTGATCTAAATAATGGCAACAAAAATAAATCAAAAATCCTGAAAAATATGAATTTATCATCCTATCCTCTATCACAGTGTATTTCTCTCCCAAAATCTTCAAAATCCCTAATGTCATTCCTTCACATTCGTGAGTTCTGTGAAATCTCCCAACGGGCTTCAAAATCCCTAACCCTCAATTCAAATCTCCAACGTCACTCTCCTACACCAAAATCAATTTTCCGATCACCAGGACATTGGTGTTTCCTATCCAAATGCTACATCAAATTCTTCTCAGGTTGATAACACAAATACAAGTCAGCAGCTTCAGTCTACACCTTATGGGCTAGCTCTGGTTTTGCACTAATTCCTCCTATTTTTATGATGGATAAGCACGGACGTTGTGTAGAGTGGAACCATGCAATGCAGAAATTGTCTGGTCTGAAGATGGAACATGCTATTAACCAAACGCTTCTTGGTGAGGTCTTTACTTATCATAATTTCAGCTACCGGGTCAAAGATCAATATCTTGCCTACGCATTGAAGCCATAAAATAGTATGAAATCAGTTCAAAGAAATTAAAGTTCAAGCACTAAAGTTCAAAAATTGATTCTTTCATTTTTACAGTTTAGGAAGCAGTATTATTGGACGTGATTGAGGACATGTTTTCCAGTATTATTTCATCAAGCCTGTCAAATATTTTAATAATGTTTTACTTCTGATTTTAAGTTTTTAGTTTTTCCTTTTGGATTTTACAGAATGTTCTATCGCCTGGGAGAAACGAGGTTCAAAAATAACAAAAGAGGTTTATGCCGCTGGTAATGTTATTTATTATTATTATTATTATTATTATTATTTTGAAGTCCAGGGTGTTGATTTTTTTTTTTTTAACTTTTTGACTATGTTTTGATCGGTGTTAATAACGCCTTGTTGATTAGCTTTTTCATTGGGGAAAACTTAAAAATAATTAGGGTAGAGTTAATGATCTTTTGGTAATGAATTTTAATCTAATAGTTTTTGGGTTGGGTGAGATTTACATTAATTTGATTTTGCACTGGACACAAGATAGAGGTAATTAATTTTGCCCGTACTACATAAATAGTGAACTAAAAGTTTTCACTGATCTGTTTTCCAAAAAGATTGTAATCTGTTTATCAAATTGAGAGATGTTAATAGTTTGGACCTTCTGGTAGATTTTTTTTGATCTTTGGAATGTGTTTAGTACCATTTATGGAATGTCATCTTAAAATATAAAATAAAATACAATTTGTGTTGTACTTGTGACTGATATAGTAAATGCCCTAGGCACAGTGCCAAGTTCTTCATGGCAATGTTCCCTTTCTTTTAGCAGTTAAATACTAAGGCATGTACTCATATCTTTTTAAGATAAATTTTCTAGGTTCCTTTTTTCCTTTAATGGGATTTGTAGTGTTTTGCAATTCTGTATTCCAGAGGCTTTTCCTAGGATAAGAAGAAAATCAGAGACATTCTGGGCTCAATATATAAACACAAAAGAAATTAGGTAGAATTTTCTCACATTCGACAATAAAATGCTAAAGTTAGTTCATTAGTGCAGGCACCGTTTTATTATTAGGATGAGTTAGTAGATGAATGCGATTTGCTTTCTATTATCTTTTTTTCTTTTGATAGAACATTTGTGAGCACATGAAATGTTGGAAGCAGAGTTCCTCCAAATGACCTCGATCTAGATGGCTGGTTGGATATTGATGAGCTTGCTGACATTTATGTAAATGGGTGAGTTTATCATTTAACCTTTTGAATTCTTCTTGCCTGTGTAATTTATATTAAATGCTTAAATTCTTTCAGTTACATTTCAAACATGAAAATGACCCTAAATTTCTTTCATGACCAGCTATTAAAGGAGAGTTAGGTTCCCATTATAAATTTGTAAATCTATAAATTGAATCAACTTGGACCGTATATTTTGTGGAAGCCACTACTTCTATCAAGTCTTAACACATCCAGTGGAACCACCAATAAACTCTCCACACTTATTTTAGCAATTTATAGATTCACCAATTTATGATGGGGACCAAAATTGAGTTCTGATCGTGGATTAATGAAACAAACTTGATGAAGTTATATTCTTAATCTTTATATGTTTAGTTATTACTGTTCTAATAGTGCATATTTATTTACAAATCCTCTCCATGTTTCAATCACCAACTATCCAGTCTAGGTTATAGTAATTCAAATAACATGATCTTCAGTGCAATACGATGAAGGATTATCTTAATCAATATTTAAAATTGCAAAATAACCAGATGTCATAATTAAACCTAACTACTATCTACGTAGAGGAGTAATTAAAGTGCATGGCTTTGATTGTTGAATATTGACGAAGTATTCAATTTCTCAACATTGTAGAACACAATGTGGTGCAATATTTAGAAATCTCAATTGATAATTATATAAAAAAAAAAACTATGTAATCACTAATTTAACCCCAAAAGTAATCAAAACTTATCAACTACTATTCACTTTAGAATGAAGATTTGTGAAAACAGAGAAGAAGGAAAACAAGGTAGGATGTTGTGGGGTACTCTTGAGAAAGATAATCAAGAAATAAAAGGTTATTGAAGTAATTCTACATATACTTATTTTGGTATTATTTTAAAAGATGGTGTGAGAAATAGTTTTTGTAATGGGAATATAACCACCATTTCTACTACTAGTTGTTAACATAGTAATTCTACTTATTTTGGCATCATTTTAAAAGTTGGAGTTTTTATCTAGATACTAGTTTGGACACGTGAGGTGCACATGTTCCGACATAAATATGTATAAAATCGAGTCGCAATTATTTTTTAAATGTAATTTGTATAATGATGTGTATTTGAATTTTTTGAAATGAAAATTGGTAATTTGATTGACAAATAGAATAGCAAACAGAGCTTAATTAAGATCTACTTAGAGCAATTATTATGAAACATCGTGAGAGTAATTAATATTTATTTAATATAAGTAGCCTGCACAATTTTTCATGATTATATACAAAAAAATTACTTGTTTTCTGTTTATACTAGATTTTTGCACCCGTGCGTTGCACGGGCAGAGTTATAATTTACATTTATATCAAAATTGACGTATGAGTGTGGACATAATATCATAAATAAAATATAATATACTAATTGTATTGTATAAAATTATGAATTGATATGAGAATTACAATTCATGGGATATTTATAGTAAAATACTTGAGTTCATAATTTTGGTCTCATCCAAACACGTCGTGTAAATTCACATGTCCAACCTATATAAAGTTATAATAATTAGTAGTCAAATAATTAGAGATAATAATTTGAAACATCAACTCCATAAACTTGTAGGGACCTGCCCCTAATATGATTGACCCGCAACACCTAATTAGAGCAAAAAGATGGGTATGAGGTAATATTGTCTACCTCACAGTGGGTCTGGGGCGGGTGCGGGTCAAGTTAGAGTCGCCTTATAGACCCATGACCCACCAAGCATTTTCTTTCTTTTTTTGATAAATTTGATTCTAAAAATGTGCAGAAATGATTAGATATGACAATTTTACCGATCGACCTATAAATTTGTGGTAATTTATTTTTATTTTTTATTATATTATTTTTTTGAAAAGATTTTTTTATCAAATTGAAAGAATCATGTTATTATATTAGCTAATGTTGAGAACTTTAAAATCCTAAATAAAGGTCTTGATTTATTCTACGTTCATCAATTAATAATGCGTTATACATAATATTAATTGAAAGGGAGAAAAATTCATGAGCCATTTCGTGGGTCATGGTGGCATTCCACCCTGCCCCATAACCTGACCTATCTTGACCCACCCTATAAAATATTAGACAAAGAAGTGTTATCAAATTTGCATAACAAAAATAATAAATATATAATTTTGATATTATATTAATAGTTACCCTCTTATATACTCGATTAATGATTTACTATACTTTATTTTCAAACTATTTAACTAATTTCATATTATTAGTTAACTGTTTAATAATACGTATTGGACATGTACATATCCGTATTCACTGAATACCTGTTCAGATAAAAATTTGCATACTCATGAGAAAGTACTCTTGCGACATATCCTTTTTATGAGCAAAATTCAAAATTGATAGTTATAATTAAAATATTAGATAGGGATATATGTTTAACGAAATGCAATGAATCTTAGACTTTTAATATAAATGGATACCATATATGTGCAACATCCTAAAAAAGTTCCTTTTTATAAGATCAAATAATCAGAATGGAGGGAATACTTATTTTGTGCAATTCATTTTCTTCTTGTAGATTTCATATCTCTTTGTTCACAAAATTTTTCTCTAAAATTTATTATTATCTTCGTCAAATTAAAATATCAATAAATTAATATTCAACCGGTACGTTGCACTGCGAGATAAATTTCTAATACTTCATATAAAAAAATTCATTACATAGATTGCAAAAAACAATAAATATTCACAATTTAATAATTAAATCAAATGAAATAACAATATGAATTCAGTCAATATTTTGAAAGTTTCACATCAATAGAGAAAAAAGACTAAGAAAATAATATTTTTACATCTTCTACAACATATTCATTGCAACATTATGATATAGAAATAAAAATTAAAAAAATAGTCACAACGATTTTCAAGTTAAATCATAGATTTTAAAAAAATAAAATTTAGTCATATATTATAATAACAAAATTATATTATGTGTGTCTTTAATTTTTGGTGTAATGCAGATAAATAGATTTTTATTGCACAAAAAAATAAATCAGTTGATTTGCTTTAAGTTATTATGATCTAAGTTTTCATCTATAATGTAAGCCATTTTGAAATAAATTTTAATTTCTATATTATCAAAAACTCTGAAAAGAAAATTTTGAAAATCAAACAAAGATAAATAATAAATAAATAAATAGAGATAATACTAGACAATTAGTTTATAATGCCTCCGTTTTCAAATAATTCAGTAGTACGAAGAATAATTCTTAAAAAGAATAATAATTCATAAGAAATTGAATAGTTACTCGCCGTCAAATTTAAATCGGTAGCGGATAATAAAAATTATAAAAACTCATAATTATTTATAAATGCTGACAAAAAAAGGAAAGAAATGAGCAAACTAAAATAAAAAAAGGAATATAAAAAACTAATAAACTAATATAAATTATTGAAAACTCGTGATGAATATCCAAATAAGAAAAGTTTAATTTTTAAAACTCGAAAACTTATAAGTTTTTCAAAATTTTTTTAAAATTTCATTTTAATGAAGGTGTTTCTTTTTTGTATTTTCTAAGTTAGCGAGTAAACTTTGCGTTGATAAAACTTCTATGTTGATAAAATTATACTAACTCCAAATTGTCCTATATTCAGAAGATTTTCATTAAAAAATCTAATTATGGAGATCAATAGTGACTGAGTTATAATTTCTCTAACAGAAAAATGGTTTTTTTTATTTTATAAATCTAGAGTTTAATGCATGGCAAGTAGCAACGTAAAATTTTTATAGACAATAATTTTAAAAAGTTTATCCAATTTGAACAACAGTAAAGAATAATACTTAAAACGTAATGTCTCGTGCCCTATAACAACCACGTCATGATACACATATATATAATCACTACGTCTGTACAATACATAAAAGTGTTGTATAAACTGTCACGATTTCAAGAAACTTTAATTCAATTTTATAATTTCCATGTAATCTCTGACGCTAAATAATAATAAATAATAATATATAGTGTAATAATAAAAAAGTTATATATTTTAGAGTTTGGTTTCCATAAATTTAAAGATTCTAAGAAAGGAAAATTTAAAAATTATATAAAGATAGAATTTTGTGATTTTCGAAAGGGAAAAATTATAGAATGAATTTTGAAAAGTTGTGCAACATCACGATGATGTCAATAAAATTATGGGAGGGAAAATTACAATTGAGAATCGAAATTCAATTGAAAACTCTTGTATTATATATTATGTGATGTGATGTAATGTGATGTGATATTTTGCTTTTCTTTTATAATTTGAAGTTAGTCTTATGATTATCTTCTGAATTTTATTTATTTACAGGTACAATACAACTCTAGGAGCAGCTTTTGCAAAATCACTTCTAATCTAGATTGGGCCCTTTTGCTATTCATTAGGCAATTTACAGTGGATATATAGCAAAAATTTTTGATATAATAGTCAAAGTTCTTGCTTATCATGTATATTAATTTGAAGAATGAATAGAGAATTGAATAGAGTAGTAATTTGTGATACTTAATGTCCTTGTTTATGTATATATTGATGTATGAGGATATATAATCAGATGCAGGTTGTGTAAGTACGTAATATAAGGGAAACTCTACCAAAATTTCTATAAACACTTTTGCAATCTAGTATGATGATATTTTCGTATAGGGGTTTGTAAATACTAACATGTTGCTAAAGCTCATAATACATGGGACATTTTGCTGAAATAATGGTAAATGGATTTTGCGTATAACGTATTTGGAGGCACAAAGAAACGAGTTTTTGTCATCACTTTACACTATAACTTGCAATATCTACATACTAAGTTGTAAATAGCACTACCAATGTAGTTCATATAGTTCCCATGCTCGAATATGCTAAAATAATATGGGTACAGCAGGGAAACTCATTGGGTAAGTGCTGGTGAAAGAAGGTCCCCAAAATCAACACAAAAGTTCATCAATGCACCAATGTCGTGATAACGACATTGTCGTAGGGGTGTCGTGATGGCCTAAAACTTGTCGAACTCGAATGCGACTCAACTTCCTTAGACATTTAGCATCTCGCTACATGTTTCCAACACATTTACTAATTTTGGAGACGTGAACTAAAAAGCTAACCAATGAGATTAGGCCATCGCTTTACGTTATAACGTAACAACTAGTTACTACATTGTAAATGTCACTACAGAGAGCAATTTATATATTTTTCGTGTTTGAACAAGTTCAAATAAGTTTGCTAAGGCAAGGAAACTGATTGGGTACGTCCGAGTCAAAGGAGGACCCCGAATTCCATCTAGAAGCCTATCACTATACTCATACAGTGATAGTGCCATATATGAGGCATAAGGCCGTTATGGCCTTAACGAAGTCAAACCCTTATGAAACTTGACACTTATGACTCCACCATGTCCCCTCGTGTGTTTCCAATGTGTTCAACTACTTTGGATGAGCGAACAAATGAGTTGTGGACATCAAGTGACAAGACACTACACAACGTATTAATAAGTCATGTAGATCTCACTGTATGTGCAAATTCCTTATTCCATAGCTCAAACATGTTAATATATAAGCTGGATTTAGCCGGGAATCTATATGAGTGCAACCTGATAAAAGGAGGGCCCCAAAATCGAGAAGGATCGACATCACTACACTTATGCCGTTATGATACCATCATTGCATTAGGGGTACAGTGATGGCCCGAATCGATTCAAATTGACCATAACTTGGCTCACTCGATCAGGCCACATTCCTATTAATGTTTTAAGTCTGTTTAGTTCATTTGGATCAGAGATTGAGCCAGTTTTACTAGAAAGGTCACAATCTAACTTGTAACGTTATGAAACTTAGACTTAGCGCGACCGACGGCATTTCGAGCTATTGTCTAGCCCCGAAATAATGCGTATAACTTGAGTTTGGCTAGGAAAGAGGATTGGTTCGTGGGGTAAAATTCGAAGCAAAGTTTCAACACGGAGCGCCATCACTGTACCCGTGCCGCTGTGATACCACCATCGCGGCACGGGTACAGTTATGGCTTGAATCGATTCAAAACCAACCACAACTTGACCCTCTCGATCAAAACTAGTTCTTATTTATGTTTTCAATCTGTTTATTACATATGGATCTGAGGTTGATCAAGTTTTGCAAATGAAAGGCTTAATCTAACTTGTGATGTTATATAACTTAGACTTAGTACGACCGACAGTGTTTCAAACAATTGTCCTGTCTCCAAAAAATATGCTATAACTTGGGTTTGGCTGGAAAAGAAGATTGGTTCGTGAAGGTGAATTTTGGAGCAGAGATACAACATGGGCCATAACTACACCCATGCAGCTATGATACCACCATCACGGCACATGGTATATTGATGGCCTGAATTGATACAAAATCGACCCAACTTGACCCCCTCAATCAGACCTAGTTCCTATTTATGTTTTTAGTCTATTTATTTCATGTGGATCTGAGGTTGATCAAGTTCTACAATTGAAGGGTCCAATCTAACTTGTGACGTTATGTAACATAGTGCGACCGACGGTGTTTCCAACACTGTCCGGTCTCGAAATAATACGTTATAACTTGGGTTTGGTTGGAAAAAGAGATTGGTTCGTAAGAGTGAATTTTGAAGCAGAAATTCAACATGAAGGGCCATCACTGCACCTGTGCTGTGATGGTACCATTATTGCGGCATAGGTACAGTGATGGACCTAATCGATTCAAAATCGACCGCTGCTTAACATAATCGATCATACCACATTCTTATTTATGTTTTCAGTTGTTTAATTGATGTGGATCAGAGGTTGATCGAGTTTTGCTAAAAAAGACACAATCTAACTTGTGACGTTATGTAACTTAGCATGATCGACGGCGTCTCATATACGGTCTTGCCCTGAAATAATGTGCTATAACTTAGTAAACTGATGTCGTTTCATATATGGTCCTGCCTCGAAATAATTTCCCATAACCTCGGTTTCGCTGGGTAAGAGAATTGGTGTGTCGGACGAAAATGTTGAGTAAAGATCCAAGACGGAGCACCATCACTGCACCCATGCCGCTATGATTCAACTATCACGGCATGGGTACAGTGATAAATTGAATTGACTTGAAATCGACCGCAACTTGACACAGTTGATCCGACTGTGTTTCTACTTATGTTTTCAGTGTGTTTAGTTAATGTGGATCAGAGGTTGACCAACTTTTGCTAAAAAATATCTAATATAACTTGTAAAGCTATGTAACGTATACTTGGCATGTCCAATGAAGTTTCTTGGACATTTTAGTCAACAGAATATGCCTAAAAATATATTCAATACATCCATACTAAATGAGAGTCACATAATCACCCCACATGCACATCACTGCACTCATGCAGTTATAGTATTGACTATCACTACAGGAGTGTCGTGATTTACAGAAATATACATGCACCAGTTATACCCAATTTCCAACATGTTTATTCGCGCATGTATAGTTCTTCCAACGACAAGTCAAATACAACTCATCATAGAAACAAACTTAGTGTACTTGGAACTACAAAACACTAGAGTTCCAATTCTATAGCAAGACAATCAAAGTATACCAAAGGGAATAAATGCATAACTCTAATAAATATTGATTTATGAAGGCAATTAGGATTTCAAATAGAAAGAAATGATCTTCAAGGCAAGGACGTGATCCACCTGTAAAGGACCATCCGCCGTGGATCTCTATTTCTATCTACAGTCACTTTCCTTTACAAACTCACCACCATCAGAAATTGAAATATACAACGTATCCCTATTGTCCATGGCTGCATTACAATAAGAAATAAATAAATTTCGTTTCTTAGTTCCCAATTTTGCTGATTAAGAAAACTATATAAGAAGATAACTACATAGAAGTTTACAATAAAACGACACATATGTATCCCACTAAACTAAAATAAAACAGACAACACTTGCAAATTGCCTTATATACACTCAAAGATCAATTAGAACTAGGAAAAAAATAACCAACTAATTTCAAAGAGGAATAACGACATAGATACTATGATATAGTGTAACTCACCGCATATATACAGTGATGTCAACTATTCCACAATACCAAACTTAAAACAACGGCAGAGGTTTTGAAATTTAGTTACTGTTCCAACGAAAAAAATAGTACTTCCAACTGAAATCATGACCTGAATACCGTGAAGTTATACATGGCACGACTTCTATATAGTGCCGACACATGAACCACAAACCAGGATCCTAACAAACTACACAATAATACAAAAATGAGCAGAAGCAAGAAACTACTTGAAACTGGTATCATGGCATCAATGCCATGACGTAGTGCAGATCATGGCATCCATGCCATGACGTCTATTGAACGTAGGAAACTGACTCTTAGGTCAACGAAACCCACTCCCATTCACCAAAAACATTTAAGAAGATCAACAAAAAGCAAGAAGCTTGGTACTATGAGTTTATATTTATCTTCTTAGTTTTTGAAAAACTACATGCCTCTATGAATAAACAACTGGGAAGATATGGATTGACTATTGAAGAGATTTTCCACTTTACTTTAACTAGATTATAAGAATCAGAGTCATCTTTGCCAGTAGATTGAAGCAGAGGTTTGCATGAGATCGATTTCTTGTTTTCTCGTAGGAGCAATGGATGAATAGAGTTTAACTGATGTCAGTAAGTTTTTATTATTTTTAAATGGCTTAGTTACATGGACAAAACTTATGGGGGCTTTCCCTTTTAAATGAACTACCTCTATTGAATTGGTCTTTTAAATAAATTCCTCAAAATTGTATGGGAGTGCTTAATTTATGCTATTATTGTAATTACCCCTTATAAACATTCTTTGTTCATCAATTGGCCCCCTGAACCACTGTAATGTTAAAGCTCCTATTCTTTGTTCATCAATTGGCCCCCTGAACCACTCTAATGTTAAAGCTCCTATCTTCGCCCAATTCCTTCTTCAAATCATTATTATTAAACCCCTCCAGGGGTTTTCCTTCTATTGCCATATCCCACTTCAACAGCCCTTTCCCCAGAACAGCCAGATTATCGGCTTCTTGTAGTCAAAGGTCTTCAAAGGCAAGGATTTTTCTTTTTATTTGTAGAGGAAGTTTTGTTTTTAACTGCTTTTTTTTTTTTTAATGTGTATAATTATTTCAATACTTCTGTAGTTATACCGTGGAAGTAGCTGTTATTGAATTTTGGTTACAAAATTTTGATGCCCAGATGGATTCTGAGACTGAGAGCTACACATTTGGACCCTATAAAATTGACGCAAAGGAAGTGTTTTACTCTACCCAGCTTTCTTATGCTATGGTCAATCTCCGCCCTCTTGTTCCTGGTGCGAATTCCCTGTCCTATTTTTCTGTTAATTTTTATGATCGAGTAGTTGAATTAAAAAAATACGGATTAGCACGTGAGTAGGTTTGATATTGTTGTTTTCCGCTGATGCTGGGAATTCTAGTTTGTTGTAAAAATGTTCTTGTTGACATTGATTGTATACATCGTTCTGTTATCATCTTGTAAACTGAAACTGACAATTTGTTTGTTTTGATTTGGCATTTGATGAACACACATTCTTTCTGAGAAATTTAATTGCTTTATCATTTATATATACCGTGTCATCTTATGTTCCAACGTAGGTTTCCCTTTTCTTAGTTATATGCTTTCCTTTTGTTCAACTAGTTTTACGTAAAAGAAACTGTAAATGACTCAAAATCAAGCACAGTATGTTATGCCTGTATTATTTCTGAATTAATGCGCTTTTAAAATCTCTAGTTCCATTCTTTAACTTTTATTTATTAATTATTTTTTCCCCTGTTTGCAGGTCATATCCTTTACCCTCTCCATACTGTAATAGTGTATAATGATTGACTTAAGCATATATCTTGGTTTACAAATTTACAAGGTAAAACGGGGTTAGAATATCATGTGGGTTATTAACCATAAAATATTAATACAATCATGAATAGTCAATCTTGAAATGGCTTCTGATATTGTTAACTGTTGATCCATGTGGTTTAGAAGAGAATTTGCTCATTTATCATTTATGAATTTACAGGTTTAGCTTACTGAAAGCAACCCGCCGCTCCACCCACACCCCCACAACCACACACCCACCCACCCACCAACCAAAAAAAAAAAAAAAAACACACGGAGACAAATAATGTATGTTTCCTTGTACAAAATCTACAGAGACACCCCGTATTCTAAAGCCAACATATCATTATGCAGCTAGTTTGCTCTATCATCTTCATTTTTTAGGCTTTTATTGAGCTTCCTTAAAAGGAATAAAGAAATATTTTGGATGGAAAAGGAAGCTTTTGAGTTAATCTCATTCTTCTGTAGCATTGACTTATTTTTGTTCGCTTAACACAACGTACACGTGCTTGTCTGCCCAAGGCGTGAAGTTAAGCGCTTTATTGATCTTGCTGCCGAAGAGACTAGTGACCTATGGCTTGTGGCACAGAAGGTTGGCCAGAAGCTGGAGTCCTATCACAAGGCATCTTCGCTCACATTTGCAATCCAAGTAAGAGACGTGCTATTTGCAAGAGCTAATTGTCATTTTCTTTTATTTGTTTTTGGATTGGGTGTGTCTTTATCTGTTCTTTTCTTGTTCTCTCATACAAGCCATAAAATCTCAATTTTGAGTTCTATCACATTCCATTGTTTCCCTCTACCTTTTCTTCCTATACTAAGATAAACATATGCTCCCCTTATGTGGTATTGTAAAGCATTTAAAAGTTACCATTAATTCAATGTTTGATGGTAGATAGTTGAAAACCTTCAGTTTTCCTATGAGCGCAGATAAACACTTTCATGAACCTTTTCTCTATAAATCAGAATAAATGTAAAATAAGATAAACAAATTGATGGGATTCGGATGGAGTTTCTTTCTTCCTTTTTTTTTTTTGGGGGGGGTTGGGGGGGGGGGCACAAAACAAGAACAACACCCCAGAATCCGATTAACAAGTTACAATTATTAATAACCTTTTCCCCTCCATCCTTGAAGATATGATTACCTTTCCACATAAATTAAGAAAGTTCATTTGATATAGTTGGAAGGGTAAATTTCAATTACACTTTTCTTAGTACTCCCTCCGTCCCATTTATATAAGCCACCTTCCTTTTCTTCTTGTTCCAATTATAAAGTCATATTTCTACATTCAAATGGCATTTATTGTTCCTTTAATAATATACCCTCATTTAATTTGCTGAGTTATAACCATTATCTATTTATTAATAATAATAATAATAGTCATTAAATAAAGGTCTAATTACATAATTTACTTTTCCAATAACGTTCTTAATTTATGTGAAAAGTCAACCAACCTATACAAATGGGATGGAAGGAGTATATTCCTATATTTATTATTCCACCAATAGTCAAATGATGATAGCTCATAATTGTTGATAACAATGTACGTTAAATAAGGGCATAGACTGCACTTTTACAATGTAATTGGCCTATGATTCGGGACTGATAAGTAGAGAAAGTAAGCAGGCATATCTTCACAGGATGGAGGGATTATCTTGCAACAGAAGCAAGAACATTATGTTTCCCAAAAGAAATCAAGAGGTATTAGAATAGTGTTCAATGGTTAAAAACAGTAGTTTTTTTTTTTTTTTTTAGAGGGAAGGAACCAAAAAAAAAAAAAAAGAGTTAATCAAGAGGTACTAGAATAGTGTTTAACATTTAGCTGAAAACAGTGGTGCTGTTTAAAAGGGGAAAAAGTGTACTTTCGAAAGTCTGAATGCACAATATTTTCTCTACGAAACCAGAAAAGGAAATCAAAAAGTTTTATGCTCCCACAATAACAAAAAAGAATCTATCACACCAGAATATGGAATCAGAATAGAAATTTCACCTCAAATGGCCTTTGCTAGAGATAGATGCATCTGGTTTTGGAGTGCCATTGCGTGCTGCTTCCTGCTGCTCAAGAGCCTTGGACTCAAAATATTCAAGCCATGCAGCTGCGTCCTAAAATAAGATTGAGAATAGGATCATCTCTAAAATCTTAAAATCTTAGGCTCTATGGCCAGATATAGATGTCTGTATTACCTGTGTGCGTAGATCATCTGGTCCAAGTTTAGCCTGCAGTATCTGAAGCGTGGTCTGTTCATGCTGAACACTAAGGGAATATGCCTCCATTAACGAGAGAGCAATTGCGATGGCGTGATAACTGGCCGCAGTCTGCCAATGGAGAGCCACTATTCAGCATATCAAGATCGCACAGAAGAAATTTGCAGCACATGTATAGCAAAGTTACGTGAAAAGATGTTCTCTTTATAGTGCTGAGCCATAAAGCAGTTGAGAAGAATATGCTTATCCTCTTAAGGTAATAAACACAGTGCACACAGACCCTCACAAAAGATATAAATTTGATTGAATTTATCAGTGGTTTTGCACTATATTAATTTTCTCATCACAATGTGGAACGAACATAGGTATGCCTATAATTCTATGTCATTGTAATGCACCAAATTAATACTCTGATCAAAATGTTTCCCGGAACATGGAGTTGGTTGGACTTCCAAGATCACCATGAGTCATCAGCTTTCTAGTAAAGTCATATAAGGTTCATTTGTGATGACTTTCTGTTCACGAATACTGAAACGTATGTCTGACAGTCTCATTGCTTAAGTTGTCCTGGTAAGATTCTATTAGTAGTTACTAACTGTACGAAGGAAGGACCATGAACAGTCCGATCAGTACCACTAGATCTTAAAAATTCATCCGCCTGGATACATAGGCTCTTTTACATCGGCACCAAGTGAAGTTGTAACAATGATATTCTATTAGAAGCTGTTAACTGTACATGGCAAGGGCTAGGAACACCCTGATTTGCCATAGACGTTAGCATTTCATCCTTTCTTTCTGCAATATTCTTAGATAGGATGAGCAAAGGCTCTTTTTACATCAGTACTAGGTTGATTTATCGTCTCACCTTCAAACAAACAGTTGCTTTCATCTTCATTAAGAGGGTTCAAAGCTTCTAGCAGTAGTAGAAAATCAGTGAACAACCTATAGTTTATGCACACTTCAAACATACGAGAGAGAGAGAGAGAGAGAGAGAGAGAGAGAGAGAGGGAGGGAGGGAGTTACTTGTATATGATCAGCCCCAAGAAGTCTTTGGTTACACTTGAGAGCCTGATGGAGGTACCTAAGAGCAACATGGACATTTCCAAGACCTTCTTCCATCATAGCAACGTTGATATATGTTGCAGCGGTATTTGGGTGAGAAGGACCACATGTCAGATGCAAGAGGTACAGTGCACGGTTGACATACCTGAACATAACAAATACAAATGTAAAACATATTTCAAATGCCTGGTATGATTTTCCTTCCTTTTTTTGGCTTATTATTAAAAAAATGCATAACGGATCAGCTTCAGATTATTATGACGGTTTCAAATAATATCCCCCTCCAAACGTGTATAACAGACAACTTTTCAATTTCTGAGACCAACACCCCAAAATTTCACATATAACAAATTTAAACTATTATTTTTTTTTTTCAGATTGTTATGGAAAATCAGTGTAAAACAAAAGGGAATGTAGTAAATTTCAAATATTGGGACCGATAGTAGAAGATTGCACCATGTGCACACATACTTTAAGGCTAGCTCTGTGTGCTGGAGCCGGTAATAGAACACGGCTAAATCTCCATAGCTTTTCATAGTGTCAGGGTGATCAAGTCCAAGCTCTCTCTCATTGATATCTAAAGCTTTTTGCTGATAGATGGTAGCCTGCTCAAATAAATAAATACAGGACGAAATCAGGATAGATCTAGTTAATCATCTCAGAAGGTAAGACGTATTCTGAATGATAAATACTTCTGAAATCATATGCAAGCCAGAAAATTGGAACTTGACGATCGAATTTCCAATGGCCAAAATGGATATCTGTTACTAGGTGCTTTTACATTAACGATGTTTTTTGATGAATAGAGCTCAGTTTAGATCTCCAGCAATAGGACATAATACAAGTCAGCATTCAATTTCTAATTTGAAATAGAAAGATATTTTCTGAAAATTAGACCTCATGATAGATTATCCATTTGGACCACTGAAAATGCGTTTTTGAAGAGCCATGCAAGCCTGTACATGCGCCCACATGTGCGTTTTTTGAGGTTTCACAAAATCAAACATTTCGATGCATTCAACAGTTTTCATTAATAAAATCTAGAATTCCATAAACCTCATGATAGATTATCCATTTGGTCCACTAAAAACGCATTTTCATGAGTGATGGAGATTTCTGTAGTACACATGAGTCCCAGGAGATGTGGATGTGATTTGTTTTACCAAATTCAATTTAAAAATAGAATGTGTTTGCTAACATGAATAACATTTTCATTTTAAAATGAAAAAGATCTCGTAGACTTAAACAATTTGTTAGCAGTTTCACCTGTCAAAACACAAGTTGAATTGTCAAAGGGCTCCCCGCTCCCCCACCCGCCCCCCCCCAAAAAAAAAAAAAAAAAAGAAG
>CAVNYN010229015.1:0-13221 GCA_963692815.1 Nyctanthes arbor-tristis | reverse complement strand
TTCCATTCAGAAAATAAATTCCTTCCATTGAGAATAGTTCAGTTGATTGAATACTTTATGGTGTGAACTTCAAAAGGTATTTTGAGAAGTATTCAATACTGTTAATTTAATTAATGATGGTTCATTACATTTGCATATGTTTTCCATGAATCTAGCCCAGATGCATCTTATGCTTTAGTTGATGGGTCAAGCAGCATACATCTGGCTGATCTTCCATTTGTGGTAATTATAGGTAAACCGCTCATACAATTTTTTAAATCTCTAATGGGCATATTTTGTAAACCAACTTCAGAGACTTTTATTTTCCCTCTTATATTCATAACTTCTTTCTTTTTCCTTAACTCTAACTGAAACTCTCTCATTCTCACAATCTAACTGCACTCTATTCTCCAAATCTTTCCTAGTTTCTTTGTGCTTTTCTTCTCGAAACTTTCTATCACAGAAACTATGGCTGAAAAAACTACTGTCGAAACTAGTGCAAAAGGCAGGGGGGACGAGGACGTGGTCATGGCAGTCGAACTATGCAAAGCACAAGAACAGATGAAGGCCCATCGAAAATTGCTATGCCGATGGTGGAACCAGTATAAATCCATCCTCCCGCGCAACCACAAGAGGAGATTCCACAGGCAGAATCTGTTGAAACAACACTGGTATCCTCACCGGAGAAACAAATAGTGGAAGACCCTTATAGAGTTTATCTGCTTTGGGCAATGGTTTTGTTCGAAGGGAAAGTCCAAAATCTACCCGCCAAAGGAGAACCACAACCGCAACCGAAAGATCAATTTTCGCCGGTACAGTTGAATGTTGAACAACAAGCACTACTACCAGAGGCCGCACAACAGGAAAATCCTCAAATTCTTGTTCCCTATGTTCAGCAGGAAGAGGTTCTTTGAGAAGCCACAAATCTTCAAGATATTTTGCAAGATCGGAAGGGAACATCCGAACCCTAAGGATTCAAGGGAAAATCAACAGAAGGAAATAGAGATTAGGAATAACAGCCTATTGTTGAGGAAGAACAGAAAAAATCTCTAGAGAAGGAGATGGCAGACGAGGATAAGCCCTCTTCACATTCTACGGAGGAGAAATCTGATGGAGAAGAGTTTGACAAGTCAGAGTTAGAAGAACCAGAGGAGGATATATCCATTCTTGATAGAGAATAGAAATCCAAAAAGCTGAACGACAAGTCTGAAAGTGAGTATGAGGCTGAGAATGAAGAAGAATAATCAGAGGAATTTCGGACTACAGATGTTGAAAAATTTTCAGAGAGAAAAAAAGAAGAGGGATGACATCAAAAGGGGGAACAAAAAGTTGAGATGATAGGTAGAAAAATCCCAACCAGACAAACATAAACCGGGGTCAAGATTAAGAGTCCAAAGAAGAGGACTTATTTTGAATCAGAATCAGAGGAAGATTTGCCAGACCAGGATGTATCCGGGGAAGATTCAACACCAAAAGGCTCAGATGAGATCAGAATGCATCTTAATGACCCAAAGGACTTCAAACGCACTGAGATCTGCACTGCGTGAGGTTCTTTCATTCCTAATAATTCTCATTTCCATGATTCTAAAATTGCAAAGTTGTTTAAAAAGTATGTGATTTTTAAAAATTTCAGTATGAACGGAGAATTATTTGTCTGATTTTGAAGAGTTTGGTGTGGGGGAGTTGGTGAAGTTTTTCAAAATTAAAAAATTATTTGACTGTAGAGGCAAGGCTAATAAGACATTAGTAAGGTAATTCTTGGCTAATATCCCTAAAAATCTTGGTAATTCTAAGTGCTCATTCACATCAAAGATTTATGTGAGGGGAGAATGGTGAGATTTACTCCAGATAGTATGAGAAGTTGGATAGGGGCTAGGCAGTTCAGGATTTCTGAATAAACAAGGTAGAATATAACCAACAATGAGATAGCCCAGGAATTACTTGGAACAAATTGGCCAGCTAGGAGATTAGATTTCAAGGTAGGACAAATGTCTTTGAGATACAAACTGCTACACAAATTTGTAATGACTAATCTGGACCCACTCATACACAAGACTAAAATGAACAGAATGAGAGCACTTCTTCTATTTCAGTTGGGGACTAAGAAACCAATTGACTGGGGGCAGCATGTATATGATGTGATTAAGAGTTGTATATCTGGCAGTGGACCTAGGCATTCCATGACATACAAACTTCCCTTCCCATGGATTATTTCTAAATATTTGAAGGATCATGGAGTTGAGGAGATGTCAGGGGATATTTGGTCACAACCTATTGCTCTGCTTAGAAGGGATCATTGTGCTAAAATGTTCAAACATGTAGCACAATCTGTTGCTTCTGCAGCATCAGCAGAACAGAACACAGGGGAACTGGAGCAGCATATATCCAGACTGGAAGCTGAATTGTCAGGATTCAGGAATTAGTTTACTACCTTTCAGCACTCTTATAATGATTTTTTAATTGCTTTTAATCCAATGTGTAGTTTGATGGTTCATTGTTTACTTTTAAATGGACAAACTTTTGCCTATAAAGATGAAGAAATTTTAGTCTTTCTGAGGGCATACCTGAAAGTAGTAGACCATCAAGCAGTAGTAGCAAGTCAGCAGCAGGATACAACATGTCTAGTAGCATCAATACCAGCACCCAAGCTAGATTCATCCCAGACTGCCACTCCAAAGAAAAAGAAGAGACCAGTTGAGAAGAAAGATGACCAGGAGCAGAAGAAAAAGAAGGCTAAGCAATCCAAGAAAGATGATTGAAAGCCTGCCAAGAAAAAATTGAATGAAGGAAGCCAAAATCTCAAACGCATTCCTATGTTTTTGAAACAATCATTTAAATTTCTGTCTTTATGTTTTAAGTTTTTATGTTTTAATGTTTTGGATTACAAATTCCCTATACTTGCTACTATCTTTTGATGCAGGAAATATGTTTTAATGTTTTAGCTCTGGTTTTACTTACATTTTCTACTTGATACATTTGGCTTTTCTCCCTAGTAAAAAAAGGGGAGAAGATATAGTAGCTCTGATAGCTCTGATAGCTGATTAGGATATGTCTCTCATTGATACTGTTGATTTGATCAGGACGTATCTTGACTCGGAAGCACCTTTTACACTTTAAACTCTGATTTATGTGTTTGATTTATTCGAGTTTTTGTTTGGTGCTGTAGTGACATATTTAGGGGGAGTTTTGTTCCTAAGGGGGAGTATTTACTGTTTATACATTTTAAATGCTTAGGAAACATTTTTGACACTTTGTGCTCTATGGATTTTGAAAAATTAGAAAAGTCAAAGGGGTAGATTGTTAGTACAAAAAATCCTACATCTTACATTACTAATTTTTGTCTAAAGTGTCAAACAATGTTTTACATTGTCACGATTTTTGCATGACATTCTTTCATGTGAGATATTCCTTTTACATGCAAATTACGTTTGTCTTGAGCCAAAAGAAAAGTTGTGGCATGTGTACTTTATCTTAAGGCACAATAATTCGTTTACAAGCTAGATTCTTATGTTTTATAGTTTAAGTCGAATTATTATTACCATGTATAACTAGGTTATTATTTAGGTGCATGTAGAGTCCAACTAGAATTAGGAAAGTTTGAGTTTATGGTATATTGTGTTTCTGACTTTCCTTAATTTGTTTTCTACTACATGTACATGGTAAGTTAGATTCTTGACTTTCATAAGAAACTGAACTCTTGCCTATATATGTATTGTCTCTTTGTAGGTCGAGTATGTGTTGTGAGCAAAAGCTGAAATAAAGCAAGAAATAAATCTGCGCATTATCCTAAAAGCTCGAAAACAAAGAAGACTCAAAACACTGCCTTATAACGTGAGAGTTTGTCTTTCACTGCAAACTTCATGTTCAAACTGTGTTTGTGTTTGGCATACCCTTCAAGTGCGTGGTAGGCGACCACATTGGTTCGAGGGACATATCCACGGAGATTGAAAGTAGTTTAGGAGGTCAAGTCATCCGAAGATGAGTTTGGGAGATCTCTAGGAGTTTGATGGATGTTCCGTGAGGCGCGCGGGAGAAAGGAGAAGCAACGGGAGTTGGCCCATTGTCAAAAGGCATAAAAGGGTGTCTTTTATAAGTTTACCTTTTGATTATTTAGTGTCTATTGTGGTAGCACATTTTCATTCTTTCTATGTACTAAACTCACCTCTTAATTAGCGGATTTGTTTGTCCTGTGGCAAGGGTGCCTGCACTTTTTTCCAGTTGGGTTTCTACGTAATCATTCTGGTATTATTTAAATTCTGAATTCATACCCGATCTGGACACATCTAGATCGCGTTGCACTTTACACTAGTAAAATATATCTAGGAAGGATACATCCTGACTAGAGTCTAGATAACCACGAATTTACAAGTAATATAATAAGTCTTTCCACCTCGACTTGGTGTTGACTTGAAATTACCCAAATCAGTATGAACTAATTCCAACAATTCATTTGACCTATTGCCTAATGATTTATAGGGCTTGCTAACAAACTTTGATTCAACACAAGTTTCACATTTATGACATAATCCAATGAGCATTTAGGTAGCAAACCAAATTTACCATTCTATATAAAGATTTGAAATTGACATGGCCTAATCTAGCATGCCATAATGTAGAAGATTCAAGCAAGTAAACTGAAGCCTTATTTATATTATTAGTAACATCAGAATCAAGTACATTGAGTTTGATGAGGCCTTCCACCATATAGCCTCTTCAAACACTAGTTTGGACCTTTTTTGCTTAAAACAGAACCAGATATAAGGTTCTTTGTAATTGTAGGGACATGTAAAACATCCAGAAGAACCAATTTTTTCCATAAGTGAATTTCAGAGCCACTTTTCCCTCCAGTGACATTAGCTGTAGATGCATTTCCCATGAACAACTTTTCATCGCCATTGTTGGGAGTATAGGTCTCAAACATGTTTCTATTTCCGTATATGTGCCTTGTCGCACCAGTGTTGACCTACCAATCCTTACTACCAGTCATCATGTTAACTTCAGAAATGACTCCAACAAATTCTTCTGCTACATTGGCTTGGTTATTGTTGGTAGTAGAATTTGTTTTCTTGTGGCGACAATCTTGTGCTTTATGTCTAGTTTTTCCACACACCCAGCAAATAACTTTAATTGCCTTGACATTCTTTCCTTTCGGTCCGTGAATATTTCCCTTGCCTTTGCCTTTATTGTTCTTCTTGTTCTTCTAGTTTTTAAGCTTAGGTTTGGATGTCTCTCCACCTTCAATGGCATTGGCTTTGGCTTCGAACACTAAAGCATTTAATCCCTCATTCTTGCGGTGATCTTCTTGCACCCTTAACTTGAGAACATGACTTCCATTGACATATCATTCTTCTCGTGCTTGAGATGGATCTTAAAATCATTCCATGATCAAGGCAATGCTCTTCCGATCTCAGATCCAACAGTGAATGAAACTGGTTATTCCATTCCTTCTACAGCAAGTTTATGAATAAGAATCTGCAATTCTTCAACTTGATTGACAACACACTTGGAGTCCACCATTTGATATTTTAGAAATTTCCCAATGATGAACTTCTTTGAACCAGCATCTTTGATCTTATAATTATTTTCCAGCTATTCCCAGAGTTCCTTTACAGTTTTATAAGATCTGTATACATCATAAAGTGTATCATCAAGGCTATTCAGAATGTAGTTTCCACATAAAAACTCACGGTGTTTCCATGCATCAATTGCATTAAGGCTTTCTACAGAAACATCATTTCCTTCTGCCACAAGACATTCTTCCTTGATGACATGTGCAAGGTTCAAAGTTGTTAAATAAAACAACATCTAATGTTGCCATCATTTAAAATCCACGCCTTTGAATTTATTTGGTTTCTCAACATGAGGTTTCACGCTATTGACAATGCCATTCATAGATTGTTCTATTCTAGACAGATTTTGCTATAGTTTGTTAGAAACAAAATGTGAATGCAAAAATAAATTCCAACATAAAGAATTAAAGGAAAGAACGAAATTTAAAATAGAGCAGAATCAGTGACTTAAATATAAGATTGAGGATACAAAATCTATGTCCTATAGAAAAATTTCGCTTCTACTCCTTCTATTTGTAGTTCACTGAGTGTTTTGCTACCAGGATTCAACAATCTGTCACCCAGAATTTTAGCACTTTGAACCTAGGCCCAGACAAATGTTAAGTGTATTATTTCTCTCAAGAATGATGAACAAAAATGAGAAGGATTTATGTAAAAACTGAATGAATAATTCTATCGAATTGGTTCCCTTTCATAGAGTTAAAAAGTCAGATAGAGTTTGGTTGATCAGACGCAACTCATGAATTTCAACTGAATTAACTGAAACTAGAATTTCCATAAAATCAAAATATATAAAAGGAAATAAAAATTAAAAAGAAACAAGAGTTCTTGGTCAACAAGACCCCAAGGCCTAAGGCCCAAGGCCCAAGGAAATATATATATATATATATATAATAATAGAATTCAACCCAATCCATCTATTTCTTTTTATTAAGTCTTTACAACCTACACTAATAAAGTAGTCACAACTTCTTTTCCATTCCAATGTGGGATACTTCAACATGATATTGATATATAAACCTCTAACAGAACTCTACTATTGGGTAGAACTTCAAGCGTAAAAGCTTATCCCTTAAACAATTGAGCGAAGAGTGGATTTACTTGTGAGGCTTGGTCTATCTGGTTTATGCTATTCCAGGAAAAAGCTGTGTTTTATGATTCTCAGGGTTGCTCAAGTACCCTTATTCATGACATTCAATGAGTTTCAAAGGGTTAGTTTTTATTTGTGAAAAAAGAGAAGAAAAATTCTAAAACTCTGCATTGCTTTGGGACTTTTTATTAGGCAAGCTACCATACTTTTCCATGAGCTAAACGTTAAGTTGTTTACCTCGTGTGTGACCGGAGTGTCTAATGTTTGTGCTGAGTGTTTTATGTTTTGTTTTGTGTGTTGTTTGAGGATGAACAACAGTTTAAGTGTGGGGGAATTTGGTAGGTGTTTTATTAGGTTGTTTAATTTCTCCATACAAGTAGTTTATTATGTGTTTTATTATGTTAAAATATTTATTTTCATTAGTTTGTTTATTTGTTATAGGATTGAGGGGAAAAATTAAAAAGATTCAAGTTTGGGCGTGCGTTACAAGGATTTTGGACCTTGGGGACCAAGGTGTCAAGTAACAAAACATAGAGGACCGAAAAAGGAAAAAAACAAAAGTGGCTGGTGTGCCGCACCAGCATTATTAGTTTTTATTTGTGAAAAAAGATAAGAAAAATTCTAAAAACTCTGGCATTGCTTTGGCGATTTTTTATTAGACAAACTACCTTTTCCGTGAGCTAAACATTAAGTTGTTTACCTCGTGTGTGACCGGGAGTGTCTAATGTTTATGTTTGTGCTGAGTGTTTTGTGTGTTGTTCGAGGACAACCATCGGTTTAAGTGTGGGAGAATTTAATAGATGTTTTATTAGGTTGTTTAATTTTTCCATACTAGTAGTTTATTATGTGTTTTATCATGTTAAAATATTTATTTTCGTTAGTTTGTTTATTTGTTATAGGATCGAGGGAAAAAATTAAAAAGGTTCAAGTTCGGGCGTGCTTTGTAAGGATTTTGGAGCTCGGGGACGAAGCCGTCAGGTAACAAAACGTAAGGGACCGAAAAAGAAAAAAACAAAAGAGTCTGGTACGGCCACAACAACATTACAAAATTTGGCAGAAGTGGTAGTGCGGGTGCACTGCCTGATTGGTGCACCCGCACCGGCCTGTACGTGCAGATTTCTTTTGATTTTCCTTGTTTCCTTAGAGTTCTTTTTATAGTATATCTTGTCCACGATATTTACTCTTTTTCGTAGGGTTTTTAGACCCTATATAAGGGGATCATGTCTTAGAGATAGGTACACAACTCGATAGAATTATTTATTTTACATCAAAGATAAGTTCGGAGGAAGATTTTCCCAAGTAAGCACACGGGCTAACTTCTTTCTTCCTCCAGTTCAAGGGGATGTTGTTGCTACTTCTTGCTTTTAATTAATCAATTACAGCAGACGTGTGCTCTTCCGATTACTCTTTTGTGAAATTGATTGTGTTATTCTCTTTTCCATAATTATGAATATTGATTGCTTGATCTAGTTTAGGCCTACTACGTTGAGCAATTGGTTTTCTATTACTGGAGTTGGGGTTTCCATCTGTAATTGTTGTTTCTCCTAATTCTCAAGTAGCAACTAATGATTGTTAATCATTAGAGATGACACAACCTAAGTTAAATAGATCGAACTTGTGAATTTATTGCTTAGATTAACTTATTTTCCTAATTCTTCATGTAATCGTTGTTCTAAATTTAGAGAGCTTATTATAGGTTCTCCAAATTATTAGGTCTAATTAAAGAACATGCTTTAATTAGATACTCTTAAAGGAAAATCCAGGTAGCAGAACTTATTATTATCTAGAGTTAATATTTTGCAAAAAAAGAAGGAACGACATTGCTATTGATTACTATCTTTTATGTAAAGTGCACAATTGAACCGAGAACTGCAATTAACGTTTATCTTTTTCCTTGTGTTTGTGAATATGTTTTAATTTTTTTATTCTTTGATTTTTATTAATTTTAGTTCAATATCTTAAAAACTCCCTTATTGCTAGTTGACACGAAATGCTTTGAATTATCCAACGTTCTCTGTGGGTTCAACCCCTTACTTTTTGCTTCTACAAATTTATTTAAATTTAGTGGAGTAAGGTATTTATTATTTTGGTGCATTTGACACGCGACGAGGGTGCTACATGTGCTAGTGCCTGAGCTAGTGCTGGGGCCAATCTCAACTCTTGTATGGCCCTAAGTGCATCCCGAATTACACTTAATTGAGTTGGGCTCACCATTTCCTTTCAAAACAAATAGTATATTTGTAATAACTTGAAACATATGATAACCAACACAGCAGTAATGCAGAAAATCTGCAACTCTTAAGAAAACCAATAGGGATGCATTTATTGAAAACCAATCAAATCTTTCAAGCATCAAACATCAAAGAGCGTCATGTGCTTAACAACTACTAATGAGACACTATTCAACCAGAAATAAAGGCATAGAACTAGCTCTGTACAAATATAGATAATAACTATACAATCACACTCTCTTTGATCCTCGTCGTCACTGTCATCTTCGCTATCCAAGCCACACTATGCCCTGAGCCTCTTTGGCGGAGGAGGAATGTCCTCCCACGTGACGCAAGCCTCAGGCTCGGATTCCTCGGCAACTTCTACATCCTCCTCAAATTCATCCTCTTCGGGGTCTTCTTCAAAGTCCTCATCAGGATCCTCCTCAAACTCATCCTCTTCGGTGCCCTTCTTATTGTCCTCCTCATGGTCATCCTCCCTAAGAGCCTCAACTGGCAACGCCTCATCCGTCTGGGACTCCAATATGACCTCATGCTCAGGCTCAGGCTCGAGTTCGGGCTCTGGACCAGAATTAGAGCCTGACCCCGACTCGAGACCAGTGAACCATGGCCAGTACCAACCCCAATATGCTACTAACCTCTTACTGAATGTATCAAAATCTAGTTCCATAGTGAGTGACACATTCCATTCCTTATACATTTCTCTAGCCGTCATTCTTTCTGTAATGCCGTGATATACGTTGCTCTAGCCATCATTCTTTCTGTAACGCCGTGCTTACTTTTTCTCATCACGTGAATTTATTTAATTTCAATATGTTGTCAAAATTTATTATTTTGACTATGTTTATCATTGTTAATGAATTTTACTTTCTATGATTTTGCAGTGGAAAGACTTAGAATCTGTAATGATCAATGTGTCTAAAATGAATCCTATTCATGTACAATTGTGTGCTTGAGTATATATTTATGTACATTGTTTTCTATGTATTTAATTGCATATGTCATTTTAGGAGGGACTTGGAGAGAAATAAATGAGGTTTGGACTTAAGCAAACAAGACTATTATTGGGGGACTATATTGTTCAAAATCAAAAGTTTAGCCAAGAACCCTTTTAAGCTCATTCTTAACCCTAGCCTCCATTCTCATTCATGAAGAATTGATTCATCCATATTCTTCAATTAGCTCTCTCTCCCAATCTAAGGTAAGTAATGAATCTTTTCATTTACCCTTCAATGTTAGTGCTTAGTTCATAGGTAGCTTGTATCCTTTGAGAAATAGTTCAAGAAACTAGCTAGATACAATGTATAAAGTTTATGTTATGTTATGTTTTATGTCCAAATGAATGTTGTTAGATGAGTAAAAGGGTAATATATTAGATGTAAATATTACATGTTTGAAAGAAAAGCTTAAATGAATTTGGCATGGTGTTTTAAGTTCTGCCCTCCGACTTTGAACGGTTATAACTCACATTAGAAAGTTTTTTTTTTGGGTGATTCAAATTTGAAAATGACCTTCTATGAGTTATCTTTCATTTAAAATTAGAATGACATCATTTGGAGGTCTATAGAAGTTTTTATAGTACTTTTGTACAACCTGCAAGTTTTACCCGAGAATAAGTTTGGCATATTAAATGTTACTTTTATGAGCTCTTTTGTGTGTGATACCCCTTTTGTGGGATAATATTCAAGGTTTGGAACTTAGATGCATCTTGAAAGATAAAAGGATGAGTTAATTTGCTTTATATAAATAAAGTGTTTGATAAAATGCCTAGATGAAACCATTTATGCAATGAATGAAGGTGATGAAAAGTAGTTGTGCCTCAACAATAGCTTAAATTTAAGAATAATTTGGCATGTGAAATTAAAGTATGAGATTGTAAGCAAGTATGTGAAATTGTTAATTAAGGCAGACAATAGTATTTGCTTATTAGGGCTAAATCTTAGTTGCTTGAAAATGAATGATATGAGAACTTTGTGTCTCACTTATTAAATGATTATACTAGGAATCGTGGCACATTGATCTTGAAAGCAGTTAAATCCCTTCCACTCGCCAAAAGTAAATATCTTAAAGACTTGAGGTAAGTAAACTCCACCCTTGAGTCCATTATATGTTGAAGGATGACGTATATATTGTTAGCTTGTTGATGAATGATTAATTGTTAAACGTGAAAGTTATGGAATGATGCTTACATTGTTGGATATATGCCTATTCATGTCATGTCATTTCATCATGTAACATCCCTGGTCATGATTTCAAAAGATGAATGTTTTGCTATGAAGGTTGACAGTATTTCTAAAATTATGTATCCCAAAGTTTTGAAAAAGAAAAGGAATAGATGTATCTCTATATAATGAAAGAATGTGAGTGGGAAATGGTACGTGGGGAGACCGGTGTACCCGACCTTGTCACCTTGGGCGGCATTGAACGAATGTTGCCACTTCGGTGGTGTTAAAAGTAATTTTACTGCTTCGGTGGTATTGAATGAAATATTTACCGCTTCGGTGGTACTACCGGTAGTATTAAATCTGGTTCCACATAAGAATGACCCACTGCATTTTGATTGGTCAGATGATGCATCAAGTGAGCTTATGATGAAAATGAAGTTTCTAGAATGGAAATTGAAAGTTTTCCAAGAAAAAAAACGATTCTTAAATGATTAGGTACAACGGGATAAGTACTTTTTGAAAGTTAATGCACTACATATCATGAGCATATCTCATGTGCATGGAGTTTATTTACTGGGCATTAGCTCACCCCTATTTTCCCTACCTTACAGGTAATGAGAGTTAGATGGCACGGGAGGTTCACTTGGTAGCGGACTCAGTCACAAGATAATACTCTTTCTAGCTTGTCTAGCTATAGAAAGACTTGTTTTAAACTTTGAACTGAATTATTTTATTCTCTTGTCAGTTATCCCACTTTTAGTGGAGTTTGATATACTCCATGTGTTTTTGAGAGGTTAGTTTTTGAGAGGTTACTTGTTAATCATTTTGAACTTGAATTTACTAGTCTTCTAACAATGCAAACTTTGAATTTCCTTTATGTTTAATTGTGAAAGAGTTGGGAATGGGTTAACAGAGTATCTGATAGTTGTTGGTCATTGTTTGTTGAATTTATGTTGTTGTTTGAGTTTCTCCTATAGGTGGGCTGTCGGGGAGATTCTGTCGAAATTTTTATAAAATTTTCCAAACAAGCGAAAATTATCTATTATTCGGCATTATTAAAGTTAAATGAGGTTAACATTTCTAAGTTTAGTATTGCTAGACTTGGGGTGTTACACTTTCCCTACTGTGAAAGATAGTAATCAAATGGCAGATGGAGAGTATGTTACTAATCTCAAAGTCTAGGCTAATAGCTTGAGCATGAGCAAGCCGGTACCTCTCCATGTACTCCTCAATAATCTCCTCTGGGTTCTGCCTAAACACCACATATGCCCCAAACACACTTCCAAAATAGGTGGGATCACCTCTAGCTCTAGCTGCTATATCTATAATGCTAGTTATGTAAAGGTCCAGTTTAAGTGGGGTATCTAATAACTACCTAACCAAATTTTGAGGACTAAGATAAAGAAACATCTTTATTGGTCACGCCTTAAATATAACATGAAATCAAACATCTTGCCAACTCAACTCAAACACAAAATACTTTTAGAAACATCGAATACGATAACCTTAAACTTTCCATCATATATATCACATATCATTATTAAAACATATACGAATATTCATAATCATGCTTTAATTCATATCCAAATAGTATATTGAAATTATAAAATAAAAAATTACTGTGAAGCTGGCGGTGCGAACAGCAGCGAGTGGCAAACTTAAATTAAAATATTTTAATATTTTAATATTCAACTTTTACGCAAGTCTACAGAAACGTAAATCTGGCTCTGACAACAAACTGTAACGCCCTGAGTTTTATGAACCTGAAATGCTACTTAAAATGCTCCCTTTTACTTGGAATTAAGCGGAAGAAAAGCCCTTAAAAAATGGGGAAAATGTTTTTAATATAACTTCAAAATCTAGGCGGGTCGAGAAATAAAAGAAAACGAAGCACTATTAACTGAATATTTAATAATATCAAACTTGAGCAAGGAGAATAAAACGTGAGTTTACAAGTTTGTTCGACAGGAGTTAACTTACAAATTAATCCCACAAAAGTATCTTGTACATAATAATAACTAAGAGCAATGGTTTCGGTTACAATAAAACTAGAGCATTTAGTAGCCACTGTCACAGGTTTCACTACCCGTTCTATCACCTGTAAAAGGTTTTAGCAAAAAAACAATGAGCTTTTCGAAGAAACGCCTAGTAGTCTCAGCACACTTTCCACATGTAGCAATGTTCAT
>CAVNYN010228980.1:0-15274 GCA_963692815.1 Nyctanthes arbor-tristis | reverse complement strand
AAAAAAAAAAAAAAGACGCAGTGGTGTTGTTGGTAGATATTATTTTTATTTTTTATTTTTGGGGGTGGGGGTGGGGGTGTGGGGTGGATTCTGAACTTTGAGAACACCCATCATCTGATTTATATCTGTGTTTTGAATTTTTACGTGCAATTTTTCTAGTTTTGCATGTGTTTGCTGATGGTCAGTAAGTCTATCTGTTCATCTAATAATCTATTAGCTGCAGAATTCTCCAGTCTTTGGCTGTATGGTAAAAGACAGTCGTGCATGCATCTTAAAAACTAAGCTCTTCTTGCTTGTCTCATCCCAAAGGTTCACCATGAATTTTCTATGTTTTGCAGGAGCAAAAATTGAACAAATTAGTAATTGATCCTTCTGCAGCCAGAGACTTTGAGAGACCGCTAAAATCACATCTGAATTCAGGTGATCAATCAGAACAAAGTACTTCAACTCCTAAATCGAGCCCGAATCCTCCTAAGCCTGATCGTGCACATAATTCCTGTGAACAAACTAATCTTTGAGTGGATGCCGAAGCCAAATGTTTCAGTCTGCTTGAAAACTCATGTCACTACATATTTGCCAGCAGTAATAGCTGCAGATATGCGTGTTGAGGAGACGCAATCCATTCAGTGTGTTTCGCCAAATTTCAAATCCAAATGCTCTGAAAGCAAGGAATGTATATAGAGTGATAGAATCCAATGTTCAAATGGAAATTGCTTGTCCTTCTGCACACGCTGTATATTTGTCTCCCTGATTTTACACTGGATGTTGAAATATTTTATGCACCTTTTTTTTTTTTTTTTAAACCAAAGAGAATAATTTTCGTGTTTTCTTATATATTGGATTGGTTTAGATTATTGCCTTCTGTGATGAAAATATCCTTTCTCCGCATTCTGACTACCAGTTCATCAATCCTTAAAAGATGCAGGTAAATGCATCCCATTCCTTAAAAGGGAGATGATCATGATATAATCATGAGACGTGTGGCACAGAAGCCTGTGTGATGTGCATCTTAACACACCACATCAGTTGATAGTGGGCTATGTTGATATGACATGTTTGGAGGCACATCATGAGGGCATCTGGCACTATTTATGGCGCTAGACATATGATAATTATTATACAACAAAAAGATGAAACTTATTCTGTTCAGGGAAAAAAAAGGCTGAAACTTATTCCATTTAAAGGTTAGCTATTAGCTGCCCCCGAAGAACATAACACAGAATGTTCAGCTGCCGGAAGATCTACCTGACAGCGAAGAATTCTGTGATGACTTCCAGGGGCATGCCTTTTGTTTCAGGAACCCTTCAGAATACAAAAATCCACGAGACAATGCATACAATTGCATAGATGCCAAACAAACCGGCTAAGCTAATGGAACTAAGGATCAAGGGCAATGCATATTTGACAATCACATTGCAAGTCCAAAAAACCAAGTGCACAGATGGAGATGCAGACACTGCAAACCTTGTAGAAAAAATCTCGGAGCAGAGGATGTTCGGGATTGGTCCATATCGCATGACAAAGCAGCAGAATTACATAGTGACACAAATGGTTGACATTACAGCATGAAGTGCAGTAGGCAAGTCAAATACATTCCCAATGACCACTATTGCTAGGGTTTTGAGTAGCAAGGACTTAAGATAAGTGACGAACAAGGAAGTTAATTAAATTCTAAGGAAAACATGATGTGGGTTGGGAAAGGAGCAGCACAGGCGAAATGAGGCCTGTTTTGATCCCAAATATAGAAATATCTCCTGGTGCTTTCGGTCCAATATTAATCGGTTCCTATTCAAAGACATTATTGGAAATGTGAAATATAGTAACAAGCGTGGCTGATTCATATGGACAAACTGTATAATAGCTCAAGGTTTCACAAGGTTGCTGATTCATATGGACAAACTGAAATAGTATGATTGAAAGAATTGAGAATGTACTTCTAATTAACCTGTATTTGATAAAGATTTTTCAAGGATCCGAGATGGCCAGTCAGCAGGAGAAAAGCAAGAAAATGAGTTACCACTGCCAGAGATCCACAAATCTATAGAAACAGCTATAGAAGGAAGCATGAAGCATCAAGAGATTTATGAATGCAATGATGAAGGAAGCATCTTCACCTTCTCTCTTCAACAGTTTCCATGACACCACCAATTCTCATGCTGCTAACTGCTTCCCTGCCACTCCCATGCACAAGAGTGCTCTACTGTCCACTGCTTAGGACGGGGCCATAAGATTGAAGGATCATCGCGTCCTCCATGCGTGTAATTTGACACAAAATTATGGGGCTTTGCAGATTATTGTTGGAGTTGGCATCACCAACCTTTGGCATGTAACGATTTACCTTCCATTTGTAAAGACTCTTCATTCTGCTCTATGTTTTTAATTTGACCCACACCTGCACTATAGATGCTGCAAAAATGGGAAGTAGAAACTGAGTACTTCCTCTCTCGGGAAGCTTCTCATGGTTGCTATCAAAAAGTGTGACTGGAGTACAGATCGAGACACATTCAGATATGCCCTCCTCAGGTAAATATAACTTGATGTGGTCTTTACCAGCATATATAGTTCGTGATCCTCATTGAGCTCATCTATTTGACAAATGACACACTTCTCTGTTAACACTTCACCACCAACTGCCAGACCCTCAACCGGTAAAGCCATCTTAATTGTGTATGAGAGGAGCATCAGCAAAGTTCACATCATGGTTCAAGCATTGTAACTCCATTATAATATATACTTGGCCAGAGAAAATTAAAATTAAATTGCCGACTGTTGCACTGCAAAAGGTTTTCTATTATGCAGTTTGTGATCTTTTTGGTTTTCACAAAGACGGCAAGAAAGAATAAGATTCACAGAATTGAGATGCCATTTTTCTGGTACACCAAATTTCAATCAGTTCCATACAAGCAAAACCTATGGCTTCCTTCGCTACCAGATGGTAAGCTGCTTCTTCCATTGAAGTCTATTGAGACATCGGTTCAAATGTCGTATTTTGAGAGTCAGAGATCACCAGTAGCTTAAACGCAGTCAAATGGAAAACTTAATAGTCGGCTTTGATCATGGCAAAAGACATATAGACCAGATAATCAGTTTGAAGACCACAAAATCATTTACAAGATAGTGTAACACACTTTGAAGTCGATCAATTCCATCACATCAAATCTTTATATAGAATATGCAAGAAGATTTCTTATATCTGACAAAATAAATATTTAAAAAAAGATGGACCGTGCATAATGACTATGCATAAAGCCATATGTAGACCACGTTAAATCAATTTGCTGAATATGGAGCAAAGCACTAAGTACATCCATGTAGAACTCTGTCATGGAGTCATATTGACCTTGCACCTTTTACATCTAGCATCAGTAAAGTGACCTTTCTGAAATACTAATCCAAAAAGGTATATCCTGATGCAACCTTTTGTCATTCAATCTCTCACAATTCAATGAAATTCCATTGAACTTCATAATGTATGCCGATGTGGTTTTCTGCTCTGCCAACATTACAAAAGAATCAGTATGACCCTTATTCACACTTATTTACAGAATATAGATGTAAAAGCCTAATACAGATGTTAGAAAATTCACACTTATTTACAGAATATAGATGTAAAAGCCTAATACAGACGTTAGAAAAATATAGATGAAAATTAAAATAACCAAAAAAAAATGGAGAGAACTTATTTCATATCATTCTCATGGGTTAATAAGCACATTAAAATTCTGAAGTTATCAAATTAGCAATAACTATCCAGACTAATAATTTCTGATGTGGGTGTTTATAGTAAATATGAATGTATAACAATCAAAGCCAACTGGAAAAATATCATCTTAAGTAAATAAGATATTCTGCAGAAGTGAATCTTAGTGCAAGATAAAACTTTTGCAACTGAAAACCGGCTGATTAAACACTGACAAGTTATTACAAAGCACTGAAAACAGGGTCGTATATATTCAACGGCTTCGATGGACGATTCAACAAAGAGAACTGCTTGACTGTAATAAGGTAAGCAAGATGATGAACCATATGTAATTTTTTCTGCAGGAAATATGAACTCTATTACTCTACTGAATCTTTGGTAGTGGCGTTTCACAGACATCTCAGTTTCTCAATATTTGGTAGAAAATTACAGCTCTAAAGTCATCTATTTAGTGTTTGAAGCTTCCAAAGTGTTCTCAGAATCTTCAATAAAATCTATGCAGTTGAACTCAAAGAGAGACAAATACACATATGATCGGTGTTTAACGCTTATAGCTTCAAAGCGTTTCCAGAATCTTCAATAAAAGCTATGCAGTCGCGCTCAAAAAGATACAAATAAACATATGATCCGTGTTTAATGTTTATAGCTTCCAAACTGTTTCCAGAATCTTCAATAAAAGCTATGCAGTTGCACTCAAAAAGATACAAATAAACATATGATCCACTGAACTAGCAACTCAAGAAGTAATTGGTAATATGGAAAACATTGGAAAATGGACTTACAGGATCATTCCGAAATGTGTGAACAAGATGAAGAAGCATTTTTGAAATATCTGATCTTATCCTGTCATGGTCGAACTTGGATGCGTTTTGCACAACAGCATTTCTATGAATCATAATCATATCCACAAGTAATGCTTACTCACAATAGAAACTGTTTGCCAGACTTAAAAATGGAGCATATACATACTCATTAAAATACAAAAATTGGATAAAATTCACTCTTTTTCCTTCAATCTTTCATTGGTCCGTACAATTTGTATTTACAAAGATTCATGATAAATAATGTACTTGGTATTTTCCACCCTATCCCCCTTTCAAATACGCTATACCTTATATATATACACACAATGAAATTGATGTTTTCTTTAATTCATTCACCCCGTATAAAAGACCTATTAAACCTGCTGAGACAGAGCTCCAGAGGTTGCAGCGGAGGAAGAGGAGGAATTGGCGGCAGACAGCAAACTGCTGCATTTCTGACACCTTTTGACGGCCAAAATCCGGCGGCAAGATGGGCAAGAGGAGTGGGACCCTAGCCAAGTATCAATGCAGTTAACATGGAAGCCATGGCCGCAAAGTGGAAGAATACGAACCTCTTCTCCGGCAACGAAGTCCGCCAAGCAAATAGCGCAGTCAGAGAGGTTCTTTCCTTGCTCATCGTGGCCGCCGTAGATGAGCTTCGGTAGGGACTTCAACTCCTTCTTCTTAAGTCCCTTGTTGGCAGTACCCGACACAACCGGCAGAGCGTTTGTGGTTCTGCCGACAAGACGACGGAACCAGGGGCACAAGGCTACCATGGTAAAACCCAGAACACAGAAGATTACGTAGACAATAATAACTATTACTTTGATGTTGTAGTGGGACGCCTTCGACCGAGGAGGAGGAGGAGGAGGAGGCGGAGGCGGCGGCGGTGAATTCACGCCGCCGAGCGACTGAGATCGAAAAGGCATCGAAAAGATTTTTCGAGTTTATTTTTGTCCGTGCTGGTGCTGGTGCTGGTGCTACGTCGTTTGTCTTGTCTCCATATCACGCCCGACAATAAAAAACGACAAAAACGAAATTTTTATTGGGAAAACGTGGCTCCTCTTTATTGGGCAACTTCTGATAATTATGCAGTGCAAAAATTAAAAAAATGCCCTAAAACTGAAAAAAAAAATTCTTTTCTTTCAGGAAAGGAACAAAAATTTCAAAAAAAATGCTCTAAAAATGCTCAGCCTTTTACTGACATTATTGTGTAATTGTTAATTTTCGTTTAAGTGTATTATATATATTTTTTTTATTTTTATTTTTATGCTGTTTTATCTAGTTAAGTATAATTTTTTTAATTAAATCTTTAGTTAATATGATACCTTAATAAAATTTAAAGTGTTACCTAGCTTGAATTAGAACGAGTTTGCTATTTTCAAAACCAAACCAAGATATTCGATCTAATCTTGGTCTTTCTGATACTGAATCCGAAATCCAAAGGCCTAGCGTAATGGAGTCATCATCTAATAATTTTATTTCTTGAATTCTATTTTATCAATTCTATTAGTTTCTCAATTGCCAAACGAGGGTTATATATTTTAGACATATTAAAAAAAATAAAAAATATTGTAGAGTACACTGAACACTGCATAGCAGACGAAACACACTCAAAAATGTCCGTGCGTTCTCACTTTCTCGGCGGCGGAAATCAGCCGCCTCCTCCGGCGAAGGCATCATCGCGAGATTCGCGACTAATTAAGCCTCCATTCTCTGATATTATAGTGTATTTCTCCATGCTCTGCGTGATCTTCTGCATTATGACCTATGTCATGATAGCCTTCTGCCCCTGGTTTCGCCGTGTCATGGGCAGAACCACCGCCGTTCCGGCATTTGCCAACAAGAGTCTCAAAGAAAAGTTCTTGAAGACTTTACCAACGCTAATTTATCGAAGTGACAACCAGCAAGACAAGAACCTGTCCGACTGCCCGATTTGTTTAGCAGAGTTTGCCACCGGAGAAGAGGTTCGCATCCTTCCGCGCGGTGGCCATGGATTCCACGTCAAGTGCATTGACAATTGGCTGCGTTCCCATTCTACTTGTCCCTCTTGCCGCCAGATTTTGGTGGTCACCACGTGGCAGAAGTGCCGAAGTTTGCCGTCGGCAGTGGATTCCTCCTCCTTTGCTCGGATTGCAGATGGGGCTCAGCCTCGGCACGTTTAATTGGTAATTTATAAGGATGAATTAATTAAAGAATGGAATGATTTGCAGTGTTTGTACGTATGTCGTAGTATGTTTGAAAAGAAAAGGGAAAAAATTGTATATACACCACAATTACATAATTGGGCGTGAATTCGTGTAAAGCAGCTTCTATATAGTAGCAGAAATATTGAGAAAAGAGAGTAGTTGTTGGGAGATGGAAACATTGCCTTTCCTTGCTGAGATTTTAATTGGTGAATCCTGGCAATGAGCTGTTCAATTCCTGCTGTGAAGAAAGAAAATCTCATCTCTGAGTTACAATTTTATGGTCATTTCTCTTATCAGTCTCTGTAACTCATGATTAGTTGGTAATTATGTACATACAATTGTACAAGGCAATGAAAAATGGTTTTCCAATTTCACTTGTGTTTATTTTCTTTGTATGAGTTTGTTTTGTTTCAAGATACATTGTCATTATGTAGCTTAACCACTGACTAATCGAAGTTGACTACAGAATGCATCCAGTAGTATTTCAAAACTCTCACCTTCGTTAGCAATTCTGCATTCCATTAAGTTCTCCAAGTAAGTTATATGTAGAACTCTTGCTACTAATTTTACAACTTCTATTCTGAAATCATGGAGTTTATTTGGAATTAGTGTCACTTAGTATTTACAAATGAATGATTTATGCATAGACTATGTAGCAAGTTTGTTTTTTATGCTTTAGTAATTACGTGTGTTGTTTGTTTACTCTTTTAGCATGGCAGGAGTTTGATCTCTGTCCTTTAAATTCGTTATTCTTTCCTTTTCCCAGTTTTCTTGATGTTTGCCTGTGATGTTGTGCAAAGGTTTGATTTTGATTTCATTATTATATGGATGATAATTGTGCAGAAAATTTAATTTTGTATCCTTAGAGTACTTGGTTAATGATCCTTCGGTGGGTGCAGCTTCGATTTTCTATGAAACTTAAAAATGAAAGTGTCTTTGAAAGACTAAAGCAGGTCTCTAGTTCATTGGATTTCTGGTGCATTATCAACTAGATATTGTGAATTAGTTCTATGTTTTTGCCATTTTCTATGTACTGGATTAAAGTTTATATTGCTTTTTGATGAGAGAGTTCAAGAATTTCAGATTGCTGGGAGGTAAACGGGAGCGGGGGACATACTAATATGCGCATAATATCATCGGATTTATTGGATGGACTAAATTTCACTACCGAATATGCTTCTTTGGTAAGTGAATGGCGAAGGAAGGAAAACATTTAATTGTCAACAAGACTCTCAGGTGTTCTGGCTTGGCATTATGAGAACTTGCTTTAGGGAAATCTAGCACACTTTATACTTTTTAGAGTATTGGCAGAAGCGGCCAGTTTAGAGATTATCTACCCCAAATACATCTTTCCACAAGTTAAATTTTCAATTTGATTATAGTACTTGAGCCCTCTATTGATGATGATGATGATGATGATAATAATAATATATTAATAGGAACATATTATAGGTTCTTCCAGCTACTGCAGAATGAGCGATTTTGAGGGTAATGATTGAACCATATATTCTAATGTATCCAAGACTTGTAACTACTGTTGTAATATGTCAATCCGGTGTTAAGATGTGGTATCTTCATGTACTTATATGTGATTTATAATTAATTTTACTTCATGTCGTGAACAAAGTACCAATAATATGCTTATGTATGAGTACTTACAGCTGTGTTTTTCATGTTTCTCATCAATTTCTGTAAAACATGATTAGTTATTATTATGTTGTTATATAGCTACTGTACAAGGCAAAGAAAGATTGAAGGAAAAAAGAAAAATATTTCTTTGGATTAATCTACTTGTACAGATAAATATACATATGCGTTTACAGATATAGTGTAAAATTACAATTTTACCTCATACTGTGTACTAAAAAATGAAAAAAATATATAGATAAAATTATAATTTTACCCCATATATGTAAACTTATTTGTACACTCAGCTGTACGTGTAGCATGATTCTTTTATTTTCCTATTCTCTTATGTTTGTTTCTCTTACCATTTCATATATTAGTTTGTTTTGTTTAGGGTCATACATGAAAATAAAACATAAAAAAATATTTTCAATATAATAAATGAACTATCTTTTTTAGATGAACGAAAATAGCATATATAACTATTTTTATAGGACGGAGAGAGTATCTAGACCCCCTCCCGCCCAGTTGAGTATGCCACCCACAACCTTTGTTTGTTGCCACATCAATAATTTGCATAATATAAACAATTTTTGGGTCTGTTTAACTACAATATACAATTAATTTTAATTATAAATGGACAATGTGTAAACCAGTAACACGATTTGTTACATCCGTATGAATAATCAACCATGACAAGCGTACCTTTATAATTGGTTTCAAAAGAAACATTTATGGAGGCATATGTTGATGTAAGGAGACATCTGTTATCATCTTGTTTTTCAAGGATGGAATCATATATGGAGTCTAGGCCTAGGCTAAGAAGCCGGGCCCAAATAGGCTATTCAAACTCAGTCCAACTAAACTCAAACCCAATGAGGTATTAAGTGAAAATTTTGGATTTCGGGTACCCAAACTCAAAACCAAGTACGTTTAAGCGGGCATCAAGTTTAGGTTAAAACCTAAAAAGCCCAAAAAGGCACGGATATTTTTCATGCTTTCAGTATTTTTACATTCAAATGTCTAATTTTTATTCTATCACAACTTACAAAACCATCTCCATTTCACAATCATGCATGCACCACACTTGTCTCCTTCACACCCACAAAAAACAAAACCCTGCATCGGTCCGAGAGATGAAAATTTGAGCAGGAATAGGGAAGAAAAACGCCAAGTCTAAGGAAAAGTTATAGCCTATCTATCGTTAGCATTGCCATGAGTATGCAGTCCGTTATAATAATATAACCTTCGTCCTAAAAGATAGTTTACAATTTCATTTTTGTCTATCTTAAAAAAATAGTTCATTTACTATATTGAATATGTATTTAATATTTTATTTTCGTATATACTCTTAATTAATTATTATTATTCAACTACATATGCATTGAAAATATTTTAAATAATTAATGATACAGGGGTATATATAGAAAAATAAGGTAAAATTAAATATTTTAATACATTAGCTACTAATCTTTAATTTACATAAAATTATCTACCGGACTATCTTTATGGGATGGAGGGAGTACATCAAAATCAGAAACTTAAAACTACACATCATTACTCTACTTTGCAAATACCAACGTCACTTGGTAAAACTCCATTTTTTGGTTCTCTGAATTTATCATGTTTAGTGATGGCAATGGGGCGGATTCGAGGCAGATCAGCCCCGCCCTAATAACATTTTCTGCCGCCCCGCCGCCCGACTATTTCAGGTCGGGTGTTGGGGTGGTTCGGGGCAGCAAACGGGGCAATTTACTGCCCCGTTTAATATATATTTTTTTGAGATATGGTGGTGAATTTTGAGGTTTCTAAGCTACTTGAAATTAACAATCACCCTAAAAAAATTTTTTTAATAAAATTTTTTAATAAATTTTTTTTTTTAAAAAAAACACAAAATGGATCAGGGCAATCCCAATCCTCCCCGCCCCCATTCAGTTTGGGACACCTCGGGTTAGTGGCCAGCTCGGGGTAAATTGCCCTCTCTAATCATGTTGTAATTCTTCTTTTTACCTTAGTTCTGATTTACTAGAGATAAAACTGAAATTTCATTGTGGCAGTTACTTTTGAACTATTTATTTGACTAATGTTACAATAATACACCAATATGCACAACCATGTAGTGAGTGTAAGGCAAACTGTTTGCATTTTTATTTGAGAATGCTGCGAGGTTAATGCAAAGAAAGTACAATAATTTGCACCTAATGTCCCTAAGCTTTCAAGTATTTATAGATCACGTAGCTAACCTTTTATTTTCCTTCTATGGGTCCTCAACCATTGAAGAAATCCACAATTTAGTCTCTACTGACGAAAATCGTCAACTTCGTTCATTAAAGTCAAGGGCATTTTCGGTATAATACAAAAAATTTATTACCTCCGTTTCAAAAAGCTGGTCTATTTCAACTATACGTACTTATTAAGAAATAATAGTTAAAGTAGTTAAAATATTAAAGTTTACCTATATTTTCCCAATTATACCCTTCTATTAATGTCAATAAGCAAATAAAAACAACTCATAATCAATTATTCCCAAAGCCAACCTTTTGTATTCCCAAGTCATAAACCATATTACCAAGGTATATTAAGTAGGGGTATATTAGGAACTCTATAGATAAAATATATGCCTAAGATAGTAATTGAACTATATTTTGAGACGGAGGAAAAAGAAAATATAGACCATCTTTTTGGGACAGAGGTAGTAATATTTTCATTTAAATATAAAAAAAAAGGAAAGAGGAGACTGCTGTCATTTCTAGTAGCCAAAGCACTGTCGGAAATGGCAGCAAGGGGGGAGGACTACCCCTCAGTTGCCATGAAATGGCAGAAAAATCAGAAGCACTTTGGCTGCTGAAAATTTTCTGCCATTTCCGGCAACAGTCGGAAGAGTTCCCCCCTACTGTAGAATTTTTCATGGCAGCCAGGGGCTACTCTTTTGTTTTTTAAACATTAGAATATTTACTTTTTATATTTTACCATAATACCTCCAACTTTAACGGTAGAAATAAATGGAATCTGTCACAGGGACGTTAAATGTAACACTGTTAAAAGGTTGGAGACCTATAAAAGTAGAATCAAAGGTCAGAGAAGTAATCTATAAAAAGTTGAAAGATTGGGGACGTTAGGTTTAATTAACCCTTTAAATAAATCCAAGTAGACAAACACTTTAATAGTTTTACTGACATATTAATAGGAGATTATATATTGCACCCCAAGTTCCTCCACTTTCAACAAAGTACAAAACCAACCTATATAAAATATTTCAAAATTTTTTTTCTTTTTTTGGGGCTCATGATATTTTTTCAAGAATTTGTTATACTAGAATAATTTTTCTTGGTGGAAACAGATTATAAGGTTTGAAGTGACATAATATACAATTGAAAAAGTAATTGCACATAATTATATACAAATTGATAGTTAATAATGTAGCCGTATTTGTGTCTCGTAGGGGAGAGGATGGTGATGACATTAATTTGTGGACAATATGATTGCTAAATAAATATTTTAGATAATTTCTTAAAATGATGGAAAATTAATCATTCTTGGTCTCTATTTTCGTAACTCGCATAGTCCTTTCTTTAAAACACGAAAGATCCCAAAGAGAACCGAGTTCGTATTCCCACGGGAATCTATTAAAACTATTATTGGTAGATGGAGTTGATAATAAATCCTAGTGTGACAGTAGTTAAATACTCTATTTGTCCCAAATATGTTGTCCACTACTTCTTTTTAAGATGTTCTAAATAAATAGTCTTCTTTCTTTATTAAGAAGTTTAATTTGTATTATTTTATTATTAATTTAACACATTTAATATTTAGTTAAAACTATCGATTTTAAATTCAACTAATTAAATAAGAATAAATTAGGAATACAGATATTAAAATGTATCTTTCGAATACAATTCTTAATCTAAAGAAAATGTGAAATGAACTATATATTTAGAGCGAAGGGATTAATTAGTTAACATAGATACTTACTTAAAATATTTATATTTCACACTTATATATGCCTCTGTGGCCAAAGATCATTGGAAACCAAATGTAGGTGCCACTCACATGTGAATTCCCAATGATCTTCCAACATATAGACGTTTGGCGGCATAATCTTGCCAAATGTCTAGCGGGAGATCGGGATTATACATTATAACTGCATGTGGGTTCTCAATGATCTTTAGCCACAGAGGTGTATGCAAGACATAATCTCACTAGACTTTTAGAGGGCAATCGAGACTATACATTATAGTCAATGTAAAGAAGATGTTGATTTGCTAATGTAATCTTATTCTAAGTACTTGTAACCAATCAAATGACGTCCCTCACACGAGCACATTTCTCACTCTCTCCCCATCCCTAGTTTGTTGTATTGGAAAATTACAATTTGCTTTCTTCTTTGTCGAAAGAAACAGAGTCCAAGTTTTTGTCAACTTTTCATATTTGGACTAATGAGTATTGCTTGAAAATTGAGCTGGACCTGTGGAAAACGGTGTTGATGTTGGATTGATTTGAGGCACTATCAAGCGGGATGATGCTTGTGTAAAGAATCGTCGGATTTCCTCTTAGATATTATATCAGTATTTCTATGACATGAATGTTCAAGAACCAAAGATCTAGTGTCGTAACTCGTAATGATATTAGATAGTGATATAACGGGATATGTCCTGCGCCATAACAGTTAGACTTCTGAGCATTTTCAATTGTTTAAAATGATATTAGCACTTTCTGTAAAGACCTCCCTGTATTGACATTTTGTATCCCAGCATAGATTAACCCAGTCTCATTCCATATATAAGTTATACGGTATGCTAGACTTGACGGATTTTGTTGAGAAGATCCCAAAGTACACAGCTTTAGCATTTGAGAATTTCTCGCCAATTTATACTACAACTATTAAATATGTGATTTTGGAGGACCAATTATCATTAAGAATGTACGATATTACCAGACAGGATTATTGATGAGAATAAATTGAAAGCAAAAAAAAAAAAAATCATGACTTGCCCTATGTCATATAATAAACCATTTAGTTAATCAGTTATTATTTTAGAACATTTGCATGATACAAGCAAATAATTATCCTGGTTTCCATTGTTCGGCCTATGAATGTATGGATCCATCATCCAAGGTTAGAACAATACAACTTAAGTAAGCTGCGAAAATTAGAAACCTGACTGATCAGATAAATAGGTTCCATAGATAAACAAAAGAGATACATAAGGGCATCAAGCCTAAAATCAGACTGTTGCAAATTAGGGTAGTCATTTTCTGTTTCCATAAAGTTTATTTCACAGGTGACGGCTGCGATAACTGCTGCAGCTGGTGGACAACATGCGACATTCTAGGACGCATTGATGGGACGTGCTGTGTGCAAGAGTACACGAGGTCTACCACTTTCTGGACGGTCCCAACTTCAGGGATTTGAGAAGAAGAAGATGATGTTATAAGAGGATCTAAAAGTTCAAGATAGCGATGAGCTTGCACCAGTGGTGTAGCCCACTCGAATATGCTTTGCCAACCTACTGAATCAACAGCTTGTGCTGGTCTACGTCCACTGATGATTTCAAGTAAAAGCACTCCAAAGCTGTATACATCACTCTTTGTTGTAAGTTCATTTCTATAAACAAACTCAGGAGCAAGGTATCCATGAGTTCCACCGGCCATTACCCTCCGTTCATGCATCACTTCCCACGGAACAAACTTTGACAGCCCAACTCCCATAAGATGGGCACCAAAATCTTCATCAAGAAGTACATTACTAGCGCGGATATCACGATGCACAACTTGCGGCTTAACCTTGTCGTGAAGGAACCTGTTATAATTCATGAGAAGAGTGAGATATCAGTCTCAATAAGCGCAAGCAAGAATTTTGGAGTATCAAAGAAAGCAGCTGGTAAATTGTACCTAATCTAGGCAGGTCACCAACTGGGTGTCCAGGTGTTGCCGATTGCCTAATTTAAGCCAAATGGTTTTATTACCTTTACCTATTGATTCCCTCTATGTCTATGGTACATAAAGCTTGTAACATGAATGAATATTTACTTATATTGAACAACCATTGTACCATCGATAGACGGTACAAGTCATTTCTGCAATAAAAACTGAAGACAATAGGAGAAATATATATCGAATCGTGCCTTGAGTTTCACTCACATGGAAGCAGCTCAAAAACAACAAGAGAATAAGACAATTAATTTACTATTAACAAGATACCAGCATATACTATTAGGCAGACATATATAAAGTTAACAACTCAGCAAAAGTTCTTAAAAACTGATGAGGGGAAACGGTGCTCAGATATATCAATACACAAATGTGCGGCCAGAAGCCAAATGATATATTTATGCTAACGTGAAGATAAACAGAAAATAAGAAAAAGCCAAGTTAATCAAATGAAATGAAAGAGGCCATGATAGAATCTTTATGTATTTATTCCCAGAGATGCTCAAGAGAATAAGAAACAAGAATTGCATCTATTTTTGTATCATGGATCTTTCCCCGCCCCAACCACGCTTTTAACTATGAAAGCATAAACTTTTGGATAGTTACTTACGCTATTCCTTGAGCAACAGTCATGGCAACTTTCATCCTCATGGCCCAATCCAAACTTCGAGCCCCTCTAGGAATATGATGGAGCCATCTATCTAGAGGTCCATTCATAATAAACTCGTATACAATGTAACGATCACCGTGATCATAGCAACAGCCTTTAATAGCCACCAAATTTGGATGATGGAGTCTTGCAACCCTTCCTATCTCAGAGTAGAACTCTTTTTTCCTCTGAAAGCTAGATCTCTTCAACCTTTTAACTGCCACCCGTGACCCATCCGGCAGCAGACCACTATACGTGCCCCCCGTTTTGGCATCACCAAGAAGACGGTTTCCCTCACTGAAATTTTTGGTAATTGACTTCAGTTCATCGCGAGTAAAAACCTTCCAGGATGGTGGAACTAATGCCAATTCTGCAG
>CAVNYN010228966.1:0-35192 GCA_963692815.1 Nyctanthes arbor-tristis | reverse complement strand
CAGTCTCACCGAATTCGGTTTTTTTTTTTTTTTTTTTGTCAACTCAACTCACACACACCCAACTGCTACCAACACACTATGCTACAAAACTGTGGCAATTTTGTGGTACGTCCAGACCAGCAGGAACCTGTAGTACCATGATCCACGACCCCGCAGTACCAGAACCCCAACACACATAGTCTCACCAATTTGGTTTTTTTTTTAACAACTCAATACACACATTTTAACCGCAACCAACACACCATACCACAAAACCATAGCAATTTTGTGGTATGTGGAATCGGTATATAAGCTGGAATACACACATCAAGGGCGATGTGGGATATGAGGATCCAAGAAAATTAATATTATAACTATTTTTTTAATATGAAACTGGACCGCATTTTGAGATAAATGAAAAAGGAAAATTAAATCATTTTTTTGTAGGTGGAGGTTGTATATATAATAGTAACTCTATGTTTTTATAGCATAACTCATTAATTATAACATACATACACTACATAATGATGCCAGCCAACTAGCCAATGAGGCTTTGGGACGTAAAGGTCCCAAATTCGATTTTCTCTATGCAGGGGTTTGTCTGTATTTTATATGTAGTTTATAGTTTTCTGTATAGGAGTTTGATTTCTTGTAGTCCCCTATATAGGGGTTTGTATTGTTGATTTCTGTGCGCTGTGTTTTCAGAAAGATATATAGCAATATGCACTTATAATGTCACGATATTGACTGTAATTGTACTTCAAAAATAAATAAATAAATAATGCTAGCCAACTAGTAGGAGAGTGATACGGTTAGTAATTTTATTCCAGTGGCTCTTTCTATCCAAATCTTCCTTAGAATCCCCTTGCTTGATGGGGACTCTTGTAGCTGATAATATTATCTTGAATGTTTATATATTACAGAAGAAAATATTGATCGTCACCCATATTTCTTTTGTGCATATATTCACTCAAATTCAAGCGCTCTTCACTTTTTTCAAAAGTTATTGGTCAACCATAATATAATATAATATAATATAAATAAAAATTAAATTTTTCAAAGATAAAAATGCCACAAAACATGTTAAAAATAATTGTTAAATTTAACAAGAAAGTTAACACGGGACTACAAAAGACTCCTTTAAATGGATGTGAGACAATTTTAATTTTGACATGTAACTAACACAAATCCCTAACACATCCGATTTGGATGCTCTTAATTACACAATAGTGTGTTTGATTTCATTTGCTTTCCATAGAAAATATCAAATTCATTGAAAAAAATTCAATTTGTGTGCTTGTTAGAAGAATGAATTCAGAATTCTATTTGTACAAAGTATATAAAATTTTTACAAACACGTGTGCCTCAAATGACAATTTTTTATTTAAATGTCATATTATATGTTGAAAGATAATAGAAAAAATCAGGTACTCTAATTAGGATACTATAGATCAATGAACAATTTATATGTAAGAGGTAAGACCCCATTTTAACAGTAACCTAGAGCCCTTGCACCCTCGATGTATATATATGTGTGTGTAGAGAGAGAGATTGTGGGTTGAGGTCAAACCTGATTTGACCTGGTTTAATATATAAATAACCGGGTCCGAAAAAGGAGGTTGGAAGGAAAAAGAAAGAGGTTTTCAATTTTGTGAGGGATTGAATACGGAAGAAAATGCAGGGTTGGAGTGGGAAATTACTTAGCAATGCTGGAAGTACAGTGATGATTAAAACCGTTGCTCAAGCCATTCGGACATATTGTATGTCCATATTTCTTTTTCCAAATACATTGTGTGAGAGAGCTTCAAGTTATGATGCATTCATGTTGGTGGGAAAAATGATCCAAGAGCAGTCGTAGCCCCATTTGGCTCAGGTGGGAGAAACTTTGTGACAAACAAGAGCATGGCGGGATAGGTTTCTAGAATTTGCATGCTTTCAACTTGGCAATGTTAGATATTCAAATCTTGATATTATCCTAATGGGACTTTCTATTATCCCCTGTTGGGTATAACCCGAGCTTCACGTGGCGTAGTATATGGAGTTTTAGAGAGATTTTAATGAAGGAGTGGGACTGGACATAATATCAAAATATGGCTCGCATGGATCTTGGGAAATGATCGATTTATGGTTGAGACTAATAAAGATCTGGACTTGCAACACCTTCGAGTCAGCAGCCTCATAAAACCAGATTGTAGAAAATGGGATATGGGTGTTATTAGAGCATTATTTACTAGTAGAGATGCAAATGAAATGAGTCGTATTCCTCTTGGTGATTCCTCTTGCCAGACAAGTAAAAGTGGTGAATATTTGGTCGAGTCGGGATATCGGGTTACAATAGAGGCTAGGAATGAAGTTGATTCTTTGCGGATTCCTGGACTATGGGGGAAATTATGGAAACTTGCTATTCCTCCTAAGATTAAATTATTTCTTTGGCAAGCTTGTCGGGAGTGTTTACCAACCCAACAACGTCTTATTGCTAAATAAATGGGTAGACATATTACGAGAATATGTGTTTTGTGGAGCTGGAACTAAAACTACTCTTCACTGTCTTGTGGAATGCTCATTTGCTAGAAAATGTTGGAGACGTATGGAGCTACAGTTGTGGCTGGGACAGAATGTGGCATCTCACGTGGTTGGGAATCACGGTATTCAGTTCCTACGTGGCTGGACGGAGGTGCAAGAAAGAGTGGTGGAGTCTAGGAATGCTGATTTGGTTTCTCACAGATGGATGCCATCGCCAACGGATTGGATGAAATGTAACATCGACGCGGCCATTTTTGCAGTGGATGGTAGAGTGGGGTTTGGGTCGGTTTTGCATGGTAACGGTGGTGCTCTCACTTGGCGTCGGACACATCATATGGAAGCAAGGTTTCAAGTTAATGTGGCTGAAGGAATGGGGCTTCATGACACAGTGAAATGATTGCTAACTATGGGTATCACTAATGTTATCATTGAAATGGATTCAAAAGAGGTGGTCGATGCATTAGACAGAGATGAGGACAACACAGAATTTGGATAAATCATCTATGATTGCAAAGAGTTATTGAATCGAGGCCCTAATTTTAGAGTGTTACACATTAGTAGGAAAGCTAATAAGGTTGCGCATACTTTAACGCATTGAGCTAGAGAGTTCACTAGTGCTTGTTTTTTTTTTTTTTACACCCAGGCCCCTACATGGCTTAATCCGTTTCTTACCTCTGATGTAATTGATTATGCTTTCTCTAATGAGAATTAATCATTTTCTCTAAAAAAATAAAAAAGGAAGAAGATATAAACGACTTGTTTTTGCCTCATATTTTTAGACCTAAAAAAAAATATATATATATATATATTAAAAGCACAATTGAGTATTTATTTTTTATTTAAAGCAAGCTGTCGTATTTCTTAAGAGCAATTAGAGTAAGAGACTAGAGAGTGTAAGCTACAACTTTTTGATGCATGGGTTTCAGTTTGAATAATGCTATTAGTTTAGACGATCTCCGGTTTCATCTAATTGACATTTTATCATTAGATACTGAATAGATGAATAATATATATCTCAATGTATTCATGATTATTCACTATCCTCCAATGCAAAAATGCTAACTAGGTAAATGGCACTACTCGTTAATTTTTATACTACCCTTAAGTATTATTATATAGGAATGTTCAGACATTAAATGCCTTGTGCCATTATACAATGATATGATATGATATCAACACATCACCACACCCTACTCATATCATATAACGGCTGGTGTTTGAATATTTTTATAGTATTGATTACGACAGATTCTATGTGTACAAAGTATACAATTTTTTTACAAACACATATGTGCCTCACGTGACAATTTTTTATTTAAATATAATATAATGTGCTGAAATATAAGAGGAAAAAATCAGGTACTCTAATTAGGTTATTGTAGATCAATCAACAACTCACATGTAAAAGGTAAGATCCCATTTTAACAATAAATTAGAGTCCTTGCACCCCGAGAGATAGAGAGAGATTGTTGAGGTCAAACCTGATTTGACCCGGTCCAATATGTAACGAACCAGGCTACTGGGTCAAAACATTAAGGCTTGCAGCCCACGCTAGTCATCGTCCACTCTTCAATGAACTGAAACCATTTAGATATTCTTTTTCTTATCTTTTCCCTAGTGGCCTAGTCCAATTTAACGTTAGAGGTACGTTATTATTAGAGTTATTATCATACATTAATATAACTCGAGTTTGTACGAATTTTAATATATTCATTACTTCATTTTTATTTTCATTTCTATCTTTACTCTTTCGTTTTCTTGTCCTTAAAGAATTATTTATTCTTTCGGGGAAAAAATAATAATCTTTTACATTTTTTTAGTGCTATTTTTATATTTTTCTTAGTCGTTTTACAAACATAACATTGTAAGTACATGATTGGTGCCTATGCATTTGTACCAAAAAATGTCAAAAAAAAAAAAAGGAAATTGAGAAGAAAAATTATTTAAAATTTTACTTACTATGCATTAAGTATTTTCTTTTAGGTGGTACTTATTGTCCGACGAATTTTGAAAAAAAATGCATTCAAATAGACAGAAGATCAAAGCTGGAAATAGAATTTACTCATCAATTATCATATGCATAAATTATCAAGGTACGCATGACAAAAATGTAATATGTATGGTGGCGGAGCTAGAAAAATTTATTTAGGGGGGCAAAAAAATTTGTGAGAACAAATTGAAATAGTAGAGTATGATGAAAAATTCTTTGAAGAAAATAATCTTTCCTCTTAAAATATTTTCAATATTCATTTTTGTCAAAGTAGAAATTACATACAAATTAAAATTTAGGATTTTATTGACAGTTAAAAAAATTTAAAAAGCCAATAACTAATTAATATTATTACTATAAACAACCTCAATTAAAGATTAAATAAGTTATTATTATTCAATAAATTGCTCAAAAAGGCAGGTCAGCATGTTAAATTAGACAACCCAATAAAAAAATTCTCACTAGCAAAATATATAAATCATTTACCATTATATTTTAGACTATTATTCCATATCATATATATACACCTAAATATAACAAACTGAATATGAAATTATTTAAATATTTACTTGATCTATCACTTCTAGCAAAAGCATCTAAAAGAAAAACTTTTTGTGTTGCCCTCTAAACAGTCATGAGGATATAGAAGAGCAATTATATAGACGAAGAATCTAAGAAGTGATTATGTTTATACCTCAAGTGGTGAAAAAGATGGTGGTAGTCTTGTAGATTGCAGTCGTCGATAACAATAATAAAGCGCCTTCTAGATTGCATGTACAAAATATATTAATAAGTATGTGTACATGTAAAATTCAATGTTGGGTTTGGAGCCAAATGTGAGAGGTCCATTTTAAGTTTTATGGAATTTTTACTGTCTTATGCAATCAAGAAGAAAAGAACCTGATACTCTCAGCAACTCTTCACTTTAGAAGCTAAATTGTTGAATATTTGTTTAGCAGTGAAATAGATATGGATATAGGTAAACATATTTAGTTGAGATTTTTCCAAAACTTTAGGGGGGCAACTGCCCCTTTGCCCAAACTTCCCTTCGTTTATATGTACTAACATATACAAATTAAATTAAACAGTAAATAATACAATTTATTTTTTCCATTTGAAAAATCTGAAGTATTCATCACTCTATATGATCTTTCTATATATGCATCGTGGATGCTTTTATTCTTATTAATCAAAATCCATAAAGAACCTTCAGACAATTGTTCAAATCAAACCTTACCGAATTCAAAAACTTTTATCATACAAATATGACTTTCAAAAATAATTTTTAAGAGGAAAATCCGAATGATCAATTTCAAGAGTTGTATAAGCAATTATAGTGATTATGAAAACATCATACTAAGACCCCATTGATTTTATTCACGGTGTTCATGTATGTTCTATAGACATACAAACTCTTTGGATAATAAGAAACTTAAAGAGTAAAATTTAAATAAGAAAGGGTGTTATTAAGATTTAAAAAAATATAGTAGAAATATAATAGTCCATGTCTCCATTAAAATGATTCTCATCTCATGGGACTTTTAATTTATTATTATTACTATTAAAGATTATTATAGATATAGATTATTATAAATTATAGATACATACACACCGCACGATTTTAATTAGTCTTCTCATTTAAATAATTCATTTTAGACGTTAAATAAATTAAGATAACAGTATGCTAAAGTAAATTAAGATATAAACATGTCAAAAAGAGAGTTACTAAGCTTGAGCTTCCATTTTATATAAAGTTGATTTTTTTTTAATTTGTAATTTATAACGTGAGTAAAATATTAGTTATCTCCAAAAGTACAAAATTGTTCAAAACTTCAAGGCTTCGAGCATGCTAACATATATACATACAAGCACTTCTTGAAGAAACCCTATACCAATCGCATAGGAAATGTCTTTTACAATGTGTTTGTTAATGACATGTTTGACTCTGCCTCTTTTTATAGAAGGAGTAGTTTTTAATTTTCAAAATTGACTAAAAATTTACTGGCAAAAGCAAATTACCACACATCTTTTTCCCTTTTCTACACATCAACAAGTTGACATGTTATTGGCGGGAGAACAACACTCCTTGCTATTCATACATAGAAGTAATACAAGTGTTAGACCCTTCAACTTTATGCATAAAGAAACTTGGTAAAAGAAAATTTTTGTAAGTGTCGAGTGTTACAAGTTAAAGTTTTTAAATGATGCAAACCGACCATGTAGTTGCTAAGAAGTGGAATCATGCTTTGGTGACTCGAGTTGAAAAAATAACAAAGAAATATTATCACTCTATCTGAATTTATGATATAAAATGATGTGAACTATTCATCTTAACAATCTTGGAAACCAACCTATAATAATTTTACAAATGTTTGCTATCTTGTCAATATCTTTTTTCAAAAGTAATCTTACACCTGGAAGAATCCTTTTTTTTTCCCCATTTTTTTTTTTCTTTTGTTGAGGTGACTCCATTACATAAAGCCATGGCATGGTTTATGTTTGGTCAAGATTCAATAATGAACTTGATGGCTTGGTTAAAAAAGAGAAGAATTAATTTAAAAAAAAAAAAAGTATATGTTCCTGTTTATGTTTGAGTAAGAAGGATAAAATCGGCATTGTTTTGGATACCTCAAAAATAAGGCTAAAATGATTCATGTAAATGTGGACTTAATTGCATTAGATTCATGTCAAGATCTATGTAATCTAATGGTTCACACATTTCGCCAAGCTTCAAGTCCTCCTACAATCCCCTGTAATATTTAAAAAATCGAAAATTGCATTAGATTCATAATATAGTGTTCTCTATTGCTGAGATTGAGCAAAGGAGCTGGGAGCTGAAATCTGATTCCATAGAATTTTTGTCATGATAAATGAATACATCATCTTTGGAAGAGATCCACATAAAATAAATAACATTATTATACTAAAAAATATCAAACTCGAGACTAAACAAACAAGATTCTAACTTCTCTGTCTTGGAAGATTATCATCCAAAAGTACAGAGCATACTTGAATTACTACTAGAAATAGAATTATGAAGATGGTGCTTCTTCTGACAAAAGTTGTGGGGTTCCTATGATAGTTTTTTGGGGGAAAAGATAAGGAATAAAATTTAGCAATGGTCTACATCACCTCCTTTTTTAGCCTTCTTTCTCTTTTGCTTTAGACTATTTTCTTTCTTCACTTAAATCATGCTTCCTCAGCTACATGGCTGTAAATAAATCCAAAACTTATTCTGTCTTTTTGAGCTGTTGTGCATAACAAGCCCAAGCCGCGCGGGCATGTTATACACAACAATATTATACAAGATTAAAGAGAATGGATTGAAAACAAGGATACCATACAAGATTAAAGAGAATGGATTGGCGGATAGATATACTAACTCACGAACAAAACAAGAAACAGTACATCTATTTTAACAAATTTATGATTGGACTTGGCTATACAATCTTATTCGTTTCAAGGGAAAATTTTCAAAAACCTTTCGAAAGTTTTGTTAAAAAACTTCCCACCCAAGTAGTATGTATGGATGCATGACACGTGTATTTCGAATTCACATGACGTCTATCCCCGAACACAGGTGAAAAGCTTTTAAATAAAGCTTCGAAACTGACTCTCGTTTCAAGTTATACATGTGCAAGTAAAATGTTGCTTTTAATAATCTATTTGGCAGCTTTTTTAATATGGTTCACCTAGTGGGTGATATTTTGATACGTTGCCAACTTCCCAATGATGAATCTATCTGTTATTCTGTCAGGATTGGGCAGTGACAAGTTGAGATGTATTACCTCAAATCTACCTTAGCTTGGTGTCCAAGTGTTTGTGAAATTGCCTCTCTCAACTATGTACAAGTCACTATGTATCGTAATAGTAGTCGTCTACCACATGAATTCGTTTACATTCTTTTATCTCATGAATAAGAATTAGAATCGAATCATTTATAAGACTGAAGTTTGACCTTATCGAGTAAGACTAACTAGCTTTATATCCTACTGCATCTCGAAACTCAAAAACTTTGCCTTACCTGATAGAAATATTATCGATGTTATAATGTAAAGATTTCTTTAACTTTGTTTCTTCAGACTAGATACAGTATTAATTAAGCATAGCATCTACATTGTCAGCATCAAAACACACAAAAGCATAATCACCAAGATTACGTAACTTTTGCTTTACATTTTTTTAAAATCTGTATAAATATAACTAGACAGTGCTGCTTCCTTTAGAAAGCTTGAAGGTATACAAAGTGTCATGTTCTTAGGGTTAAAGGCAAAATGCATTGAATTTAAAGGAACATTTCTTCAAGACATGATAATTCTGCTTTAATGAAAGCCTTGAAAGTTTGTCTCTGGATTTCTCATTTACTGGTAATTATATGATTATTACTCAAGTTTGTTTTCTATTCTGCATCATTTTGTTTATGTTTCTAGAGGCAAGAAGAGAGACAGGTCGACCGGAACAAACATGGTTTAGTAATCCATTGAAGATTGGTGAAGAATAGTTCATGTAGTCGATCCTAAATTTATTTTCTGCATACATGCTTCATGTTCATTTTCACTTTAGTGATACGTTTTGCATTGGTAAGGTAGACTTTAGACGACCAGATGATAATGTGGAGTTGTACTTCTTGATCGTTCCCTTGGGAAGCTGGATTTTGGGAGCTGCTGAGTCAGAAATGAGCGTGTCGAATTCAGACAGAGCAAAGGCTTGGAACATCTACACAAGCTCAGATCCTAGGACAACTCAAACAGTACAAGACAACAACAGGGGAAGTTCATGGAACAATTTTGGGTCATCAATGAATGCCATTTCTTTTGGGTTTGTAGCAACAATAATCCTGATATCAATGTTTATTATCATGGCCATATTTGAGCATCTGTTCAGGCCAACAATTGTATCTGATCAAGAGGATACTGCAAGGCAGTCAGATTCGACACAAATGCACAAACTTGGAGATCAAGAAGCAGTAAGCCTTCTTCTTTATTCTCGACCCCTCATCCCTCCTAGAATAACACAGTTTCATAGTAAGTTGCTGCTTATATATGATTGTAGCAATCAGTTCACGTTAAATTCGTAATTTTTATTTCAAAACAGAGATCGGTCAAACTAGTTTATGTTGTACCGGCAAGTACTACATAATTCTTAAACCATCCATTTCCATTTAGGGAATCAGTTCCAAATTTATAGAAAACACAGCTCACGGCTAGTTTATTCATTAGCGTGTTGTTCTCAAAATGGTTTACTGAACCAACAACTAGGTAGGGTGGTCATAAAATCCATGTTCGATGTGGTGCCATTGCTTAATGAGGAGTCACCGTTTCAGGTTGGCCCATCTTTACCCAGTGAAGTAAAGTCACTTCAGAACCCGTGTTTTTCTCTCTTTTTACTTTCAGTTCTAAAGCAACCACACCACCCAATGAAGTGGTTGTTCTCTATTAGATGGTCACTTTTTCAAAGTACTTCTCAATAAACAAGACCATGATTCTTGATTGTATTGTACTTGATTGAGCCTAATGAGATTGTTTCTTCTATCATCATCAGGTACAAACATCAAATTTCACAGTAGTAATGCCAGGCCAGCAGTGTCCCACCTTCATTGCTCAACCTGCTCCTCTGCCTTGTCAAAGAGAACCTGTTTCTTGGCCTCCCCATCGACATAATTTTGCATTGCCTTAGAATATATAATTTAAAACATCCAATTTTCTCTGTATCCCATTATCAGACAAATATGAGTAGATATTGCTGTTGAATAAAAATTTCTTTCATTCAAAAGTTTCCTATGGATGGCATCTTTCGTAGACTGAAATTGACAGTATATCGGATAAGAGAAGACAAACAGAAAAGTGAAAAATCTTATTCATTGTATACTACTCCATGACAAACAGAAGCTGGAACTTGGCCACTGTTTGAGCACAAAAGCGACCCAGAAAATCAATACACGCTATTTATACATACAAACTTGTAACAACACACATATTTTCACAACTGATCAAAGCTAACACTCAACTCAAAAGAATCCGATAAAAACAAAAAATGTGTCAGCCATTCTTTACGTAAAAAAAAAAAAAAGAAAAAAAAATTCTTATATCCAGTTCCATCTATAGAATAAAATAGAAATGCAAGAAAATGTCAGGCTCAAGCTGCAACTCATAAAACTGCAAATTTGTGGTTATTTCCCTGAAAATTTTAAAAAGGCATGCTGAAATAGAAGAGGGCCAACTTGGTCTGGATTCAGCTGCCACTAAAAGAAGTTGATCAATGTTGAAAAGCCACTCTCATGATGATCAGACCACTTGGTAATTCTCCGCAGATAGCAATGCTCTTTGAGAAAACTTTGGCAGCTTTCCACCTCTCAATGGTATAATATTAGCAACCTGGGAACAGTGAAGTTAGTTATTGCTTATTGGATACATATAAAAGCAGCAAATTCAGATAATCAAGGAATGGTGCTTGATGTGTCCAAACAACTATGTAATATTAAAAAAAATGCTTCTCAACATAAAGTCACCAATGTTCATTTAAGCCTTACGAATTTCAAACATACAATATTGTTGGTCTAAATATTGAAGACAATATGCAATGAATAATTCAGCCAGAGATAAGACGTTAGGCTAATTTCAATCAAGATAAAACCATGAAATACACTATTGGCACCATGTTTCCAGGTAAGAGTTCCTAATTCTGTGGCAGATGTGAACACTTGGCAGTTCCAGATTTATTTTGCTGCTTGTCTTAGCAGATTGCATAGACAAAAAATAAATAAATAAATCGTTACGGAAGAAATTGAAAGGAAATCTTTTGGTAATGCATCACTGATCTCAATATGCATGGAAGAGGTAAGTGAATAATCACTACTATAGACGAAAATTCTTAGAGCATGATAACGAGAAGCTGTCAGCAATAAAGGGTTCAATTCCCTCTTTTAATGCTACTATATTTATATTATAAAAATTTATGTTAAAAAAAAAAAAGAAAAAAGGAAAGAAAAGAAAAAAGAAACTGCAATAAAAGACAGGAAGCAACCTTTAGATCACTGAAAGTGCTTGTGGCAGTAAAACGCACAGAAATTGGGAAGAAAGTTGATGCATCTACTGGAGGAACAACAAACTCCATAGACCCACTGCAATATGTTTCCACAAATCAGAGCCAATTAACTAAGGTACGGACGGTTTGAAGGTAAAATAGAACAGAATCGTCACAAACAGACCTGCGATTAGAGTTATCAATGAGTAATATAGATCACTCCAGAATTGAATTTCGGGAATCATACCTACAAGGGAACATTGCAATGCTTAAAACCTGCTCTCAAGGAAAACAAATATAGTATCATCTAGAATATCAAGTTATTGTTGGAGTTATTAAAATCTGAACACTATCTTTGTACAGCATCCCAGCTGCTTACTGATTCTCAAATGTTGGGCCATATATTAGTTCCAATAAATCAAGAAAAATGACATGTCAGGGATCGAAAATTTTTTTAAAAGAATGATAACTGCTCTCCCTGCACATTTTTTCTGTCCACAGAGGCATCCCTACTTTCAGTGCATACTACATGAATGAACATAAGCTCCAATCCTTCTTCTCAAGCAGGGGCTGAATTTTCTCTCTGATATCCTATAGCTGCTCGCCTACCACATTGAAATAGATTGACATGTGCGTTTTCTTCTTGGCTTGGATAAATTGGTTAATAGTTATTGACCTCACTACTCTGCAAGTGGATTGACTATACTCCCTATCACCACCAGGTAATTTTCCTTCCCATCTCTGTTTGATAAGTAATAGAGCCTGAAAATAATGTAAACTGTAAAATAAACTCTTGCCTCCATTCCCCATCTATTTGTTGTACGCTCCGATCTGCCTCCCGAAGAGGTGGAAGAGGAACAGAAGTCACAGCATTCTGCAAGTCAAACATTGATGAAGCTTCATACTCCATGCTCACATAGGTTTCATTCCCGGAAACAGAAGGCCGGCAGTTAACTGAGGAAAAAATGTGAAAAGCTCAATGAAAAAGCCACAAAGAATTGTGTGCATGTGTTTTGGTGGTGGTGCAGGGGAAGTAATGAAACCCAAGCTCACTTGACAATGGCACAAGTGATTCATCTGAACTCTGCATTCTCCACTTCAGGAGACCAACACTGTCACCACCCTGACCAGCGGGAAATGGCCTATTTCGGTCCTTCAGACCCAAAATATTTTCATTGGAAAATAATTCCTTGTTGATATTAGAATGTGTCTTGTTTACAATTGCAGGATTACCACCGGTTTCAATCTGAAATTAAGCCAATATAAAAATGTTAGATGAATACCACTACCAAAATAAGCAAGCATAAGTACAACATTCCCAGGTGCACAAGGAGCAGAAGTAGAGGGATGAAAAGAAGAACCTGAACTTGGATGAGTCCGTCATCCTGATTAAGTATTTGCAGAGACAAGGTGCCCTGAACATCAAAGTTTCCAATACCACCATCCCGCTTCAAAGTTACATTCAGCTTTTCTTCAACAGTCAGAATGACAGGTTCAGTTGGTGGTGGAGCAGCAGGTTTGGACTGACCAACACTTGGTCTCACATCTTCGACAATCACTTCACCTTCAGCTTTCAGAGATTCCAAAAATTGGTTGGTCCTTTGTGTTTCCCTAACTTCATACCAAGACCTTTTGTTGGAGCTGAAGCAGATGACGGAGGACCTGATCGTGATATATAATTTCTAATAAATATCTTGCTCATGTTATTCAATCAATTGTCTATTACACGAGGACTAGAATGCGTAAAGTCAGCATAACAAATTGAAATGTGAGACATCACCAAGCAATAATAGATCACTTTTCAATATTTTCTTCTGCTTTGATAGGGGAAAAAGTGCAGATAAGAGAACAAATATGTAGATTTTGAAGCACAGCTATGATAGATTTTAAAATATACATTGACGAAAGGAAGAAAAATTTGTTAATCTGATCTTAAGCAAGGCTATGATGCTTTTCTTGGAATTGGTAGAAAGAGTAGGCTGTCCCCGCGAGATAGCATCAAGAATTCTCCACTTAAAGGGATATATGCAGCCATACAATGTTCTACATAAAGCAGATCAAATACTGAAGGGCCTTTCAACATCTACACTAGGTAAACACAAACCTTTTGACTTGGAAGAGAATGAATCCACATCAGATGTCAATCCAAAGCCAGAACCACTTCCAAAACCTCCAATGTTATTAGATCTGATTGTGTCATTACTAAAGCCAGTGTCAACTCTTCCAGATCCCATAGATCCTCCTTTCTCACCTCTATTTTTCTCAATCTAAGAAGGTTTTACACAAAAAAATCACACTTCATTTTGAAACAATAAAAACAAGGAAAGAAGATGAAACATACACTTAAAAAGGGCCTTAGTAAGTACCTTACTTTTGTCAATCTCACTAGCTTTGCGCTTCATGACATCCTTGGTTTCATTGATCTTGCTTTGTAAGACCAACTTGTGCAATTTTTCCTCGTGACTTTCCATCTCACGGTACTGCTTGACCTGTGCAACAGTGACATTTTCTTTGTGCCCAAGAGAGATGGAATCATCAAATGCAAAAAAGAATCTCAAAAGCCATTTTCCCAATACCCACTTCATCTAGGGAATAAGAGTATTCAGGCACCTACCAACGGTTAGGGAATCCATATATTTAACCAAATATATGATTCTACAATCAGTGAGTTCACAAGCCGGAAACATTAATGATATAATGGCAGAAGTAAAAACACACAAGAATTCTTCTAGTTTCACCCTTCAGAAAACAGAGCAGGAAGCAAAAAAGAAAGGTGAGAGAAACAAGAACAATCATCATACAGTGTAAAGGGATGCAACTACAAAAGCCCAACAACTTCAGTGTGAAAATAAGTAGTTTCTAAATACAAAAAGGATACTAATTTCGAGAGCATCCTCAATATCTCCAAATCTTCAAGAATATTGCTCTGTTTATTTGTCACAAGAAGCAAGTACAATGACTCAATCGGCTGATACACATAACGCACATTTTCAGTCTCAATGTAAGTGTGCTGTTTTCCGGTTCCAACCAGTTTGGGGAAAGCTGCAAGGTACCCTTCAATTTGTATACGCGACATATCAACGAACTGCCTAGAAACGAGCGCTGAGGAAGCATAAGATAAGAGAGTCGTAAGTGACCAATACTCTTCCAGTGTTAATATGACAAACACAGATCACAGGTAAAATGAAACCCACCCTATATAATGGATGGTAGGTTTATGGCACTTCTGGGAGGTGCCATTATCATCCCATGTAGGTGCATGGATGCATACCATGTAGATCTGAAATTCCACATGGAGTGCATCCATGCACCCATATGGGATGGCACGGACGTGGTAAAATATTTTCAATATAATTGATTTCAACAATGGTGAATAGTCTGATAAAAAGAAATATTAGTTCAACAGCCAATGCCATTCTCAAATATGATGAATGGAAAGAGAGGATGCACAAAGCAAAAGTCCCAAAGCAAATTATTGAAGTGCTGAAGTCTAAAAGTAAAGATGGGATGAAAGACAAGATAAATAACTTGTAGTTGGTAACAAACATAATGAACATAACTTCCATGAAGAACTTGAAAAACGAAAGCACAGCACAGTAAAGATTGACCGGTAAGGCTACAGATATCAATTGCAAGAATAAAACAGAAATTCCTCTCATTCTTAAGGAAAGGAAAGAGATCTGAACTCAAAAGGATTTAGGAAATTATCCTTTTACACTGGTCTACCTCATCAGTGCTTAGAAGAGTAATGACATTGTCATTTAAACAGAACCCTTTAGTATCAACTTCTTCAATTTTTAAAACCGTCACTACATGGTAACTGTCACATTAGTTTTTCAGTGCCATTTAAAATCGAGATAAAATCGTAATTCAAACGTGAAAAACTATAAACTGTCTCAACTGAAGTCCAAAGGCTCTTCAAAGACTCCAAATTGGACCTCAAATGACTCGTGTCATCACTTGGCCAGTGGGCCCTTAGTCCTTACAGGGAAACAAGAATACAAGCTACCTTAAACTTTTCTCTTCTTTTGGTTTTTCATTTTTGGAGCATATTGTTCCTTTTATTGTCTTCTTTTTTCCTAGTATGGAGGTTCCAATATAACACAATGGCGTTTTTCAGGGCAGTAGTTTCCTTTTTATTCTTCAGATCTTGAACTTTGCATCTTGTGTTCCAAGTCTTCACCTCCCTGGTTGAAAGCTAACTTGTTAATACTAAAGTCTTCTTTATTCTGGGTTTGCTCAAGCAGCTCTTTTTAGATTTATGCCTGCAGCTTTCCTCCTATAGGATATGTCTGACAGTAATATGGATGCTTGCTCTGATGGAAACTTTTTTTATGGGAAGCCATTAAGTATGTAAGGAGGCTTATTGGTATCCTTTACTGTCTTCCATAGTAACAAGTCCTACATAATGGAGTAAGGTTCAACAATAAGGTAGCTACCCCATCATTTTATCTTTTGGAGCTAGGATTGAGGATTCATGAAATTGAAAAACTTATCGTCATCATAAAGCACAGTTCAGAGCCAGACTTCATATCCTAGACAAATGTGGTATTTGAAGATCAGGTAACGTGTTTATTCAATCACAGCACGAATTTGGCTTTTAATAACTCACACAGCCAATTCCTCAAGCGTTCTCAATTTAATTTGAGTCACTTCTTTCATGCAGATGTAACAAAATAGAGACAACTCACTTGAGTTCTATTATTAGATATAACAGGAACAACACCAATCCATATGGTACTTTCATAAAATAATATCATCAAGCAACTAGAACCCCACACCAATTCTGAGTAATTTTACAATGTAAGACTTAAATTTTCATCAAATTTGATCAACGTCAGAGTCTACCTTTGTCTGATTTACTAATAATTGAAGCTGCAAGTATAACCTGCATTAAGAACAACAATGATAATCATCAAAATCCAAACGCAAATTAGCACCGAAATTAAAGGTGGTACCAAATTGGCAAATTCAGGCACCAGAAGTACATACCATCTTGATCCTTCAAAAAACCTATAACAGCAGCTTAATCGAGTAATACGAATACAAAATGGGTCACAATAACATCTGAAATATGACAAAACGAAAATAAAAACCATATTCTCAGATTTAGATATATAAAGAAGATACAAATCTTAAGCAATGTACGTTCATGATTCGAACAAAAACGCAAATATTAATTAGATGCCATAAAACATATCACAGTTTTCTCGGAAGAACAGCAATGGCAATGGCTAAAACCTAAGTCCGCCAAGCATAAAATGGATATTAAAGTGGAACTTAAAGAACGAAAACTTTTGGATCTACAAACATGGAAATTTGACGTACGCGGGAAATAGCAGATCGAACGAAATGAGCCAACGGGAGAAAGGAGTGAATAACGAAGCTAATTCATACTAGAGTTTTATAGTAACTGAAAAGAATGAATTTTTTGGAAATAAATAAACAAATTAGTAAAATAGAAAATGGGAAAAATTATCAAACGAATTTTTGGAGAAGCTTGCTTGGCAAAACTTAAAATTCTACTTCTTCTTCGTTTTCTTCCTTTTTAATACAAATGGGGAGTGACTGGAATAGACTCTAGATTCTGGGAAAATATGTTCTTACCACTTAGACTACTTGAGTTATCACCTTTAGTCTAAATTTTACTTAATTATGACAAACTCATTTTAATGAGTTTTAATAAGAAATAAGAGACAGAATTAATGTCGTTGAATAGTAGAGATTTTTATAATACATGCGGTCTTATGAAAAAAGTGGATATGATTTTTTTTTTAATGTGGATGTGATTATTTTGACAAATTTTTATTTAAAAATAGAATTGATTTGCAAATATGAGCTGAGATATGATAATAAAATCTTACATCTCATTTTTTTAAAGAATGTACATTCATTTAAGATGAGATATTATTATTATTATTTTTTACAAGGGGGTTAAAGGGAAGGGAGACTCGGGGCGTTCGAACCGAAGTAAAGCCCAGTAAAAATAAGCCCTTTTTCCACTTGAACTACCCCTTGATCCCGAGATGAGAAATTATTAATAACATATTAATATGAAAATTATCTGTGTTGATAAAAGTTGACTTTAGCTTTGCACAAAAGTTACAGAACCAACCACGATTTTTGGTTTTAGTTTACCCTTTTGTAGATGATGTCACCATATAGTGTGATATAACCACGTAGCTTTGTATTGAGATACACCACATGAGAAACCACAACTATATAATGTGTCCCGATGATATTAAATCATTTTTACTGTTTAATCATAAACTTAGGTACTCCCAACCGCTTTAGTTATCACCCTTAATCTATCTACCTTGTTTTACTTACCACATTACTACATATATTTACAATTTATTTTGAAAATGCACCATAAAAATGTCAAAATAGTTTTTGTATCCAAGTTAATACATATTAGTTTTTGACAGGACTAAAATAATTATTACTGGCAAGATGAAAAATTTCATAACAAAAATAGGAAAAATACTTCTGTAGGTCTGGCTAATATATATATATATATATATATATAGAGAGAGAGAGAGAGTTACTTCAAATTCCAGCCATAGTATTTTTGGCTGTTAATAGTCCCAATTCATAGCTAAAGATTCATAATAGACTAAAACGCTAGATACAATCTATATAATCCTAAATTAAGAGTAATCTAACTTATGTCTTCCTGCCTAATTCTTGCTAATGTCACCGCCCGTCACTCAACTACGATTTTTATTTTTTTACACGTGTTTTCGTTTAACCCAATTTCACGCCTCTCCTTCCATTTCTTTCTCTTCAGCAACCCGTACCTCATTATCCACACGTTTTCATTTAATCCCAATTTCACGCCTCCAACAGTCCTTCCGTTTCCCTCTCTTCAACCCAATTTCATGCTATCAAGAGTCTATTTCTCTCTCTTCAGCATCCAAATCGCTGCAGGAGGAGACAATCACGAAATCAATATATTTTTTAGGAATTATATTGCAAATTCTTGATAATCTCAAGGTCACCTTCAATATCTTCCAAAATCTCCTAGATTTATCTCTATGTACCTATCTTGCAAAAATGACCAGATTTATCTTTTAGGAGGTATTAAACTTCCAAGTGTTTGGTAGCTTCCAAAATTTGTACATTTTATTTTCAACCTTGGGTAACATTGAAATTATAAATTGCTTTCTTTTATCTTCAGTTTGGTCATTTAATTGTAACCTAATTTATCTTTTTCACTCTCGAGTTCGGGTATCAAAAATGATTCAATCAACTATCAGCAAAAACATCACCAGGAAGAGGATGGACTAGAGTACAAGAATCTGTTGCGCGGGAAAATGGATGGCTACATATGAGGAGGGTGACCGTAGCTTGGAATTTATTTTTGTTGACAAAGTGGTAAGTGTTTTGTGTGTTCTAATTTTTATTGCTTAATAGCATGGATCACTATTTCTATTCGATTACAGTGTACCGATTTCCATTTTTTTATTTTTTTTGGTTTGCTATTGTTCTGTTTCGTGAAATGTTGAAATCAAAGTACTGAAATTGTCACTTTTTACTACATGTGTCTTAGGAGATGTAAATGATGACATTGGTAAGTTATCTGATAGTATGTGTCTTAGGAGTTATAATTTAAGTTAGAACACAAGTTTGAGTGTTGAGAATTACTATGGCAGGGCTTTTTTGTTTTTTCCCCTAATTAACTGTGATACATGCTTATTGGGTGTTTAGCACAAATAACTCCATGTCTAAGTTTAATTCATTTATAAGATGAGATTTTGACATACTTCTGTGCGATTTCTTATAGTTTACTGTGATATATGCCTTTTTTAGTTAAATAAATCTTATCAATAAGATCTTCAAGGGGGAACATACTTTATCTTACTTGGTTTTGTTAATTGATTGGTGTAGGGAGTTGTGATTTAAGTTAGAACATTAGTGTTTACTTTATACTGAATAGAATATACAATCCCAAAATTGCACTATGTTTCCGGCTCCGCCAACCTTTTCCCTTTTCTTTAAAAAAAAAAATTCCCATTTTCTTTCAATCTCTTACTTTTCCTTAAGGTTTATTCTTTATAGTCATTAACAAAGACCCACTAAACTACTTAATTTATTGCATCTAAAAAGTAGCTTCGTAGCAGATCACATGTCTCAAAAATTTGAAAATAGGCATGCAATTAGTATGAACAGTTTTAAGCGTGTGAATATAAGTAATTGAGTGTGTGTAATGCTTCACTATTCCATTCTTTTTGATACTCTGTGTTGAAGCTGCACAAAATGTTGAGTGTTGAGAATTACTTTGGCATAATTTAAGTCCATGACGTGCAATTTTCAAACCAAAGTACTGCAACTTTGTAACTTTTTACTTCATGTGTCTTTTTTTTTTAAACAATTACTTACTCTTGATTTCCATCAATAAAATAATAATATTTTTAAAAACATTTGCTTTGTTTCTTATGAGCAGATTTGCTCAAAATAAGCTTATTTAGGCTTTGCCAAACATGCTTTGTTAGTTGGCATTAGATAGGTGGATTTCATGTACCTCTTTATTTGTAATCTGATTTTCAAATTGAACCCACATTATGGGTTCTATTTAAGAATGTTCGCACATTGCTGCACTAAACAATCCATATAGTTTTATTGATTTATGAGAACTTATATTGCACATTGAGAAATGAAGAGATGTGGACATCAGAAGTTTCTCTCATCTGTTGCCAGATTTGTTATTTGTAATGCTTATATCTATCCTACTTTCATCCACTTTCCTGACTTGATGCTTGAAATTAAAATAAATACTAATTTCTCTTAATGTATTTATCATGAGAGATTTTACGTTTATATAATGATGTCTAATTTGTTTTGTTTGCCTGAAATATACAACTGGTTGGTTTATATCATTCAATTACTACATTACATAAAAGTTTAGTGACCACGTTTAATCCTTGTGCTCTCTCTGTCTTCCCTCTCTAAACACTTCTATAATGCTTATCTTGTGTCAAATTTGATTTTATTGCTAAAGTGTTTATTTAAATTATTGTTGCCTTTACAAGCTACTGAATTAATATTATCTCCTTCGGATAGATATAGATGATAGATTTTTGTATTCTACTTGAATATTTATAAAATATTATTTATTATTAAATATCTAATTTATTATACTCGCCATATTTTTCATGAGAGCAATTTTTTTTTTAAATACATCCCATTTACTGAGGTAATAATTATTCATGGCCTTTAAGGTTTGTCACGTGTGTAATTAATTTTTACCAGTGTCTATGTTACGAAAATAAAAGAGAAGAGAATTAATAACTCTTGTATTCAATATTATTTACTACAATATACAATGAAGAACCCTTTATATAGGGTTGAGATGAGACTTCCTATAGAAATACAATCACAAGCTTGAGTAACAAGTTATCTTGAGAAACAAGTATACGTACACTTGAGAAACAAGTTATCTTGATGAACAAGTTATACTCAAACTAATATTTACTAATATTTATGTTTAACACCCCCCTCAAACTCAAGGTGGAAAATGAGAGACAAGCTTGAGTTTGGAAACAAGATCTTGAAAGCGTCCCGGTGAGTGAGATTTTGTGAAGATATCGGCTGGTTGATCATCAGATGAAATGAAAATCAAATAAACTGCATTGCTATTTACATGCTGACGAACAAAGTGGCAGTCAATTTCAATGTGCTTTGTTCGCTCATGAAACACATCATTATGAGCAATTTGAATAGTACTCTGATTATCACAACTGATGATGGTTGGGTGATGTTGATGTACTCCCATATCTGAAAGAAGCCAACATAGCCATATAAGTTCTTGAGTAGTGTCAGCAAGAGCACGATATTCTGCTTCTGTACTAGAACGAAAGACAACAAATTGTTTCTTGCTACACCAAGAGATAAGAGAATCTTCTAAGAAAATACAATACCCTATAGTCGAACGTCTATCAATAGGATCTCCAGTCCATTTAGAATCAGAGTATGCATGGAGTTTCAGAGAAGATGAAGATGGGAATGAAGACCATGAAACATAGTCCCTTTAATGTAATGAAGGATACGAAATACTGCAGTATAATGAACAGACCGAGGGCTGACATAAACTAGCTAACTATATGGACAACATATGCAATGTCTGGAAGAGTGACAGTAAGATAAACCAACCTGCCAACAATCTGCCGATATAAAGTGGGATCGGTAAGAGGAGTACCCTCAAGTGGAGTAAGTCTAACATTTGTTTCCAGAGGGGTAGAAGTAGTCTTACAATCAGTAAGCCCAACATGACTAAGAATATCAGAAGCATACTTTGCTTGAGAAATATAATAGCATATAGAGTCAGAGAGAACCTTGATACCCAAAAAAATAATTCAAGTGACCAAGATCTTTCATCTCAAAATGATGGCTAAGAGACTTCTTGAGTTCGGTAATACCAGTAATATCATCCCATGTAATGATCAGATCATCCACATAAAGAATGAGAATTGTAATCCCAGCATATGTCTTTTTGATGAAGAGCCCATAATCATAAGCACTGGAAGCAAAACCTAGTTTTTGAATAGTAGAACAGAATTTTTCAAACTAGGCATGAGGGGCTTGCTTATGGCCATATAATGCTCGACGGAGCCTACAGACTTGTGATGAAGAGTGAGAATACCCCGGAGGAGGTTTCATATAAACTTCTTTTGAGAGATCACCATTCAAGAATGCATTTTTCACATCCATTTGAAATAGTTCCCATTTTCTTGCAGCAGCAATAGCAAGAAGGCTTTTAACAGAAGTCAAATGAGCAACTGGAGCAAAAGTTTCTTCATAGTCAATACTATATTCTTGGTTGAAGCCTTTGGCTACAAGTCCGGCCTTGTATTGATCTAATGATCCATCTGACTTTGTTTTGATTTTGTAAATCCATTTACAACCAATTGCTATTTTTCCAAGTGGAAGAGTAACAAGTTCCCACGTTTGAGCCTTTTCCAGAGCCTATAATTCTTCTAACATAGCTTACTGCCAAAGTGGATTAGAGCTAGCTTCTTTATAGCATGATGGGTCATGATGAGAAAATATGGTAGAATAACAATGATAATCAGAAAGATATTGAGGTGGCTTTCTTACTCGTGTAGATTGGCGAAGATGGTTGTCTTGATTATCAGAATCGTTAGACGAGTCAGTATCATTAGGATTGGCCACAGTTGGCGTAGTCGAGGGTGTGGTAAGTTCAGTATTCTCTTCACTGGATGATGTGTTCTCAATGGTTGATTGATGATTTTCTGGTATATCTGGAGAAATGGACTCATGATTGTCTGATGTATCTATAGTAGGAAGTGATGAAGTTGAATGATAGAGATTATCAAAAGTGAAAAATAGAAATGTCTCAGGTGTGATCTGGAATTTGGAGATGGAAGAGAACATTTTATGTTATCAAAATATGACATGTCAGGAGATTCGAAGACGTTTAGAGATAGGATCCCAACATATATACCCTTTATGCTCAATCCCATAGCCCAAGAAGCAACAAAGACGAGAATGGGGCTCAAGTTTAGAGTGTTCATGAGGCTGGAGTAGCACGAAGCAGGCACACCCAAAAACTTTTAGAAGATTATACTGAGGTGGGGTACCATACAATTTTTCATACGGTGATTGATTATGAAGTAGGTATAGGATGTCGATTTATGGTATATACTGCTGTAAGGGCTGCTTCTCCCCAAAACCGTTCTAGACACCCACTGGATATAAGAAGAGTTCTAACAGTATCTAGAATATGGCGATGTTTTCGTTCAGCTCGTCCACTTTGTTGTGATGTGCCAAGACATGAATACTGGGAAAGTGTTCCTTGTTGGTGTAGGAATTTAAGAAAATTGGTTTCTTTATATTCCATAGCATTATCAGCACGAAATACTTTGATTATGCAGGAAAATTGAGTTCTAACCATGTGAGCAAAGTCATAGTAAATTTGTGGTAATTCAGACCGGTTTTTCATGAGATATATCAAGGTAAAGCGAGTATAATCATCAAGGAAAACTACAAAATATCTTGAACCACCTATAGTAGTATGAGGAGAAGGACCCCAAACATCAGAATGTATAAGATCAAAAGCTGCAGATGAAGTAGAGTCACTTTGATTAAAAGGTGATGCAGGTTGTTTTCCTAGTTGACATGATAAGCAAGAAACTTCTCCTAATTTAATTTTTCCTAATTTACCAGATGAAACAAGAGACCGAAGTCGAGAAAAAGACACATGACCTAGGCTAGAATGCCATAGTTCCAAAGAAAAGGTGGACAGGGCAGGTACAACAGTATTGACTAGTGGTGTATGAAGATGAATGAGTTCGAACATCCGACCAACTTTACGGCCTATCCCAATGATCTGCTTCGTTTTCAGATCCTGTACATGACAACTAGAAAGAGAAAAAATGACATTTAGACCAAGATCACATAATTGACCAATTGAGATAAGATTTATAGCAAGATTGAGGATTTGAAAAGTAGCCGGAAGAGATAATTTTAGGGTAGATACTTGTCCCATGTGACTGACATGTAATTGAGACCCATCAACAGTAGTAATGGAAGATGTATATAGAGTAGATGTATGAGGTAAAAATATAGTAGAGTCAGAAGTCATGTGGTTACAGCATCCAGAATCAAAATACCAAGAGTTACCTGAGGTGGCAGATAAAGCATTAGCAGAGCCAGATAAAACCTGTCGTAGGAGGTCTGCATGATCATTGGCACTAACAGAGGTGTTTGAGATTGACGATGGTTCAATGGCAACAGCAGCAACAGTATGGTTTTGCCTGTTGGGATTCTTATAGCAATCAGCTATATAATGATTTGGCCATTTCTTCTTACAGTGTTTGCAAACTCACACTGGACAATTGAGCAATGAGTGATTTGTAGCATGACAATAAGTACATGCATTGGAGGATTTACCAGATTTAGAATATTGAGTTGCAAGAACAGTAGCGTGTTATGGGACTTAGTTCCAAGCCGCGTTTCTTCAAAGAGAAGTTCGGTTATAATATCATTGAGGGATGGCAATGGCTTGCGATGAAGTAGAGAGGCTCGAACAGATTCAAAACGATCATGAAGTGCCATAAGCAATGTCATAACTCGCTGTTGATCTCGATAGGTGATAAAACTATCAGCATCATTAGTGTATGTCTATACAGGCTCAGAGAGAGCCAATTGATCCCACATAGCATGCATTTAGATGCAAAATCATTAATTGATTGGTCAGGTTGCTAGTTAAAAGTTGGTATTGATGAGCAAGATCTCTAGTGGTATATCTATCTTTGAGGAAATCCCACACCTCTTTGCCAGTGTTAAAGCGGCCAAACTGCTGATTGATGGATGTGATTGAGGTATTTCGAAACCATGTGATTATATCACCATTTTTGCTATCCCATTCTTAATCTCTTTTGGCAAATTCTTCCTCACTTTCTTCTTCCTTTTGATTTGGCTTTTCGACAACACCAGTAATAATCCACCAGACCTTGCGAGCTTTGAGAAAACTTGTCATTGCTTGTGCCCAATGAATGTAGTTAGATCCATTAAGAATGATAGAGATTGGACGAGATATTTCAGATTGATCCATAATAATATGGCAGAAACAAAAATACGAAGCTTGATTGTGAAAAACAAAGACCAGATTTGAGATCAAAAAGTCAAATAACCTCGGGAACCGGGCAAGAACCGGACCAAAAATATGTGAACCGGCCTGTGGAAAAACGTCTGAACCGGCTCGTGAAACGGCAGAACAAAATGGCAGCCTGACTTCTAAAGACGCGTGAATACGTCGATGGCGATGGTTCTGAACGGTAGTTGCTTTGCTCATGACGAGGAAGATGATGATTCTGATAGATTTTTGATATGGATTGTAATGACAGACGAACAATCTTGGAAAGTTGAGGCGTTTGTTGAGGTTTGAGTTTTTTTGGGTTTTGATTTGGTTTAATATGATTGGGAATATTTTGAAGATCATAACAGCTCTGATACCATGTTACGAAAATAAAAGAGAAGAGAATTAATAACTCTTGTGTTCAATATTATTTACTACAATATACAATGAAGAACCCTTTATATAGGGTTGAGATGAGACTCCCTATGGAAATACAATCACAAGCTTGAGTAACAAGTTATCTTGAGAAACAAGTATACATACACTTGAGAAACAAGTTATCTTGAGGAGCAAGTTATACTCAAACTAATATTTACTAATATTTATGTTAACAGTGTAGCTTATATCTTTAAACTTTTTCCAGTATATTTACCTGTACATCGAACGGGTGTGAATACTAGTTTTTATAGAATTCTAAGTATGCCCTCGTTGCTTGAAAAGAAATCTGTCTTCCAAAAATTGAAGGTGGACCCAGTTTCCGTGACATCAAATGCTGGAATTTTGCACTCCTCACCAAATCCTTTTGGAACATTCACATGAAGAAAGACAATCTTTGGATCAAATGGATACATCATAAATATCTTCGATCCAATTGAATTTGGAACTGGACACCGAGAAAGGAAGACTCTCCTTTACTAAAGAAACTCATCAATATTAGAGACATTTTCAGTCGAAATGAGGACTCAATGGAAGTAGCTGCACAAAAAATGAATGGCTGGAATGTCTCCGACAGATAACATTTGGGGCTTGCCTATGATTACTTTCGGCCACAAGGAAGAAAAAGGTGCTGGCCAACGGTCGTTTGGAGCTCGTGTATCACTCCCAAACATGCTTTCATCCTTTTGGTGGCTGCCAAGGCTAAATTGCAAACTAAGGATAGACTTTCTTATTTGGAAATTGACCCGGAATGCATCTTTTGCCATACAGGGACGGAAACATTGGATCATCTTTTTTTTCCAATGTACAATCATGGCTGGGATTTGGAATAATATTCGAGCTTAGCTAGGCATCTGGAGGTCTATCGCCACCATTGCTAGTGCTCTCAAATGGATCAAAAAGGAGGCCCGGGGTACAACATCGCATAGTAAAGCTAAACGGATTGCGTTGGCAGGTGCTGTTTACTACACTTGGACAGCCCTGAACTGACTTATTTTTGAAGGCTTTCAACCTCATGCTGGGGATATTATTAAGAAGATTAAAACATATGTATACAATGTTATCTTTACCTTGTATCCTAATGGTTTAGTCTATTATGAATCTCTAGCTATGAATCCTTAGTTTTTGTCTACATTTTGTTAGATTTTGTGTACACATGGGTATGCCCAGAGTAGTGCGTAATTAACGTTCTTTGATCTATATATTTACATTTACGAGATCGGAAGAGCACAGAGATCACCAAACAATTCTTTAAATTCCTATTTATATACAAATTGTGTACGTGGCATCACAATTTAATTGTAATATGATTTTAAGTGATGTGATATACAAAATAATAAGATAATGCCAAGGTTGATTTGTGAAAATGTGTGTAAAGGAATTGGTGTAACGTCTAACATCTCAGAATTCTGCTCCTGAACCCTCGAGAGTCAAACATACAACTAAACAGGCAACAAAAAGAAGTCAAAATCCAACCCAAACCACTGGAGATAGAATAGCAGAAACGAATATTCTCATGAAAGCTTTATAAGGTCAAATGTGAGACATAAACCTCTGATTTCTTAGTATTTTGATAAATAATATCAAATTTTTTTTTCCCGTCTATAAATAGCATCTAAAATCCTCCTCCAATATTTCAACATTTTTCTGATTCATCCTCAACCACCCTTCTAAAATCTTATATATTTCTGAAATTGCATCTATTTCTCATTCCTTCTGTTCCATTTTTTTTTTTTTTGAAAGAATTTCTTATTCCTTCTGTTGAAAACAGAAATTCTCAAAATGTTGACAGAAGGCATGAATGTGGAGGGAACTCTGTGTTGTGGTTCTGCACCGAGTTCCAGCCCCTCTTCACCCTGGAGTCGTCTGAAATTCTTGTGTAGCCATGGCGGCAAAATCCTCCCTAGACCGGCTGATGGCCAACTTAAATATGTCGGTGGAGAGACCCGTGTCATTTCTGTGCCTCGGGATATCGCTTTCCAAGGTACGCTTATAGAGGATGTTTCCCATTTATGAAATTCTTCTGCTGGCTGCTTTTGCACTGGAATGAATCTATGATTGAAATTGTTTTATTACATTCAGCATACCATTGTAATACCAAATAATTGTGAACTCCTAATGAAAATTATTAGTGGATTGGAGGGTTTTTCTTTTTCTTCCCCCCCACCCCCCCCCCCCTTCTTTCTGTAGAGGAAATTTTGCAACAGAGTTCAGGGAATCTTTTGCCTGCAAATTTTGGCCTCATTCATGTGCCCATAACGAAATATTTTCAAAACTGAATGCGACATTTTCAGATCATTTACGAACTGGTATCTATTATGATTGTGTACAGAACTTATGCAGAAGCTAACTTACATGATTGATGGAGAAATGATCCTCAAATACCAGCTCATCCCAGAGGAACTCGATGCCCTTGTCTCGGTAAAAACTGATGAAGATCTAGGCCACATGTTCAATGAGTGTGATCGCCATGGAAGTGCAAAATTCCCCAGACTCAGAGCCTTCCTGTTCCCTGCAGCCCCTGTTGTAATGCAGAACCAGATAGGCATCATGGAGCCTCATGCTCTAGAGCAGCGGTACATTGACGCCATCAATGGCATAATCAGGACAACAGCAACCGGCATGAAACAACACGCAATCATCAACGTTCTCAGCAAAATAACCTAGTTTCCTCAGCGTGCTCATCCCCAGACTCAGCAGAGAGCTACATCACAGAGACAGTTAACAATGAAATAATGGTTTGGGGCAATTACCCTATTGGCAAAAACGATATGCATAGAGTGAGAAGCTCACCTAACATGTGTTATCAACATTCTCCCAGCAATTACCCGAATTATTATAAACAATATCATTACTCCAGCTCACAATATCCCAAACTACCAGTTGATCCAAACAGATGTTTACCTGAAAGGCTCGTCTCGGTCAAGTCCATTGGCCGTTCAGAGGGGACAAGGTACCAAGTGGATAATGCTCCTCAGTACTACTACATTGCTTCAAGGCAGAATGGAGCAAGTGGATCTTGTACCAAATGCATTAACTATGAAGACTGCAACCATTGTTCAGAAAGAAGAATAATAGACAGAACAAGGAGTCTTGTTACTAGTCCTGTTTTCCTAAGCCCCCGGCAGGGCACCAGTCCGATGAAGGTATGGGATAGCATAACAGAGTAAAAATAAAAGGAATGTAAATTAGTGCCTCAGCATTCAAAGTCGCATTCATTGAGTAACTGAGAATTAGAAGGATCATCTATATGCATATTCCTTGCCTTCTAAAGTGAACTTTGGATGCAAGCATACATGAACATTTGTAAAGCGTAAATGTTTATCTTGTCATCTCAGTGGATTTCAACTTTGAGAGAAAAATAAAGTGATGCAAACTTGAGATTAGTAACTTGAAAAAAACTAGGAACGAAAGGCCAAAGTTAGAAGTACATTCCTTTTGTGCACTTTATCTACCAAGCGGCCTACATCGCTCTCTCTTCAGCAAAGAAGATGGTAATACTGAAATGATCAGGCAAAGCAAGTTATCCATGGGAAATAGGGAAAATCCATATGAGAAATGAAAAATACAATATGGAGAGTGATAATACTTAGCTTTGATTACAAATAAATGGAAACCTAGTAAGAAAACCCTTACTCGATACGCGTAAATTTTTCTCAAGCCTAGTGTACTCAGTTCCAGTTAAAAAAAAAAAAAAAAGAAAAGAAAAAAAACCATCCTCAAGCATTTTAAGAAAAATTCAAAGCAAAAAATGGTGAGTGGACATTTATATCAATTTTCCATGCTGCCTCACATGCCGTCTGTGAAATCAGCATCAATGACGTCTCCTTCAGACCCCTTGCCAGGTGATTCCGAGGAGCCTGCTCCACCATCAGCTGGTGGGCCTGTATTAGGGCCTTCACCAGGTTGGTTCTATAAGGATTGACCAAGCTGCATTACTTCCCGATTGAGAGCAGTCATTGCATCCTTTATGGCTTGGGTTGAGCCTCCAGATATAGCATCCTTGAGTTCCCCAAGTTTTGCCTCGACCTTCTCTCTTACTGGGGCAGGAACCTTGTCCCCGAGTTCCTTAATCTGTTTCTCTGTTTGGTAAACAACTGAATCAGCCTGATTCTTGGTATCTATTGCATCTCTCTTTTCTTTGTCTTCCTTAGCAAACCTTTCAGCTTCTTTAACCATTTTCTCCACCTTAACTCAAAAACAGCGAACACAGTATTAGTCTATGAAGAGATCTGATTATGAAGGTAATGCTTTTTGTAGATAAATGCAAACCCCGTTAACTGAACAGTCTAAGACAACTGCTTCCACACCGTAGCATCCTCAGTATCCTATATAAGCTTATGAGAAGCATCTAAATCTCTAAATGAATGCAGTATCCTACAAATTATGTTAGTTGCTGAAGAACATCAAACTAATACCTCGTCATTAGGCGATGTGCTGGCACCAGTAATGGTGATATCTTGCTTCTTCCCGGTTCCTTTGTCTATGGCAGTGATTGAAAGGATGCCATTTGCATCAATATCGAATTTGACTTCAATTTGAGGAACTCCACGCGGGGCAGGTGGTATTCCGTCAAGACGGAAGCTACCCAAAGATTTATTATCCCTGACAAACTCTCTTTCACCTTGAAGGACATTAATCTCAACACTTGTCTGCCCATCAGCAGCTGTTGAAAATACTTCTAATTTTGAAGTAGGCAGCGTTGTATTTCTTGGAATAATCTTTGTCATCACACCACCAAGAGTTTCCAGCCCCAACGACAGCGGGGTCACATCCAGAAGTACAATATCACTAACATCTCCAGCCAAAACACCAGCCTAGGCAAATAAAATAATGTAGATAAGATAGCAATAATAACCAATCTGTACAACAAGTGTAGCAGACTACAGATAAAATGGGTATAGGTCCAACCTGAACAGCAGCTCCAAGGGCAACAACTTCATCAGGATTGACTGTAACATTTGGATCCTTTCCAGTCATTTTCTTAACAAGTTCCTGAACAGCTGGAATTCGTGTCGAACCTCCAACAAGGATGACCTCATCTATATCACTGAAGGAGAGCTTTGCATCTCTCAGTGAATTTTGTACAGGTGTTTTTAGCCTAAGATGAAACAAAAAGACTCCAAATAAGCAACATGAAAAGAGACGAATAGTTTTGAACATGTTTAAAAGTTACCTCCTCCCAGTACCTGTCAAGCAAATCAGAGCACAGTTCCTCAAATTTAGCTCTTGTAAGGATGGTCTCAATATGTTTGGGACCATCTGCAGTTGCAGTGATGAAAGGCAAGCTGAGGAAGAAAGAAACGATGGTTATATGTGTATATTAGACTCTCAAAAATACATACAGTACATCAAACTTGCCTGATATTAGTCTGTGTCAACGTTGACAATTCCATCTTAGCTTTTTCTGCTGTCTCAGTCAAACGTTGAAGAGCTTGTTTGTCCTTCGGAAGATCTATTCCTTCATCCTTCTTGAAATTAGAAGCAAGCCAATCAACAATTCTCTGGACAAAGTACAAATTTGAGTGGAAAGCGAAATACTAGAGTAAACAAATAACAAACTTTAGAAGTTAAAGGAACAACATTAATTCAGGACAACTAAGGTAAAATGTCATCTAAATCTAAATGAAAGAATACAAACCTTATCAAAGTCATCGCCGCCAAGATGTGTATCTCCAGAAGTAGACAGCACCTCGAACACACCATCACCAACCTCAAGAACTAAAACCAAAGGAATAGAAGAACAGATCATGAGAAATTGTCCATACAAGTGATATCTACAAACATATTGGAATTGGAGAGCAAAATCAATTAATATCAGCAAACATGAGCAGGTGTCACAGACCACCATAATGTACTAGGCTAAATCATGAGTGGAGAAATCTCTCTAAGATTAAGACTACAGTCCAGATCTAGTTCATTTGAATAAAGTAACACGAGGAAAGCAATGTCGGCCCTTAATGGTAGGTTTGCAATACGTGATAGTTTAGTGTGTTAAGCCAAGAGTACAGAGGTCACAAAGGGGAGTGGCCATTAAGTTCACAAAACTATAAGAAAATTAAGAAAGTGAACATTCCAAGCAAAACTCCCAAACAATAACAAAAGAAGGTAGAATTACGGAGTACAAAATTGAAACAGGCATTGTACCTGAAACATCGAAAGTGCCACCTCCAAGGTCAAAAACCAAAATGGTTTCGTTGTTTTTCTTCTCAAAACCATAGGCTAAGGATGCAGCAGTGGGTTCGTTTATAATTCTGAGAACCTCTAAGCCAGCAATCCAACCAGCATCCTTGGTTGCTGTCCTCTGGGAATCATTGAAATAGGCGGGAACTGTAACTACTGCTTTTGTAACTTTATTGTTCAGAAATTTTGATGCATCATCCACAAGCTTTCTCAGAACCTAATTCCACAAATGAAGATCATTAGATGCAATTCATAAAAGCAAGAAACGCATTTCACACAGTCATCCAACTCACCCAGAAAATGAAAACATAAGATGAGAGACCAAATAGATATAATTTAAATTACACATAAACCATAAAATTGTGGTAATATGCTCTAAAATTTTCAAGATATTAGAATCCTTTGGTGGCATTGATGCATCTTAAGCCTGGGGTAGTTAAAGCAGAAGCAACATAATGTGCTGCAATAATCGATCTCAAAGGACCTCATATGAAAACTAAATCCTATCCTTCCCTCCTCTTAGCCCCCTTTTCATCCACAGAACAAACAATATACATGGTAGCAAGTATATGGACCACGAAAGAATAATGAGCATGAGAAGCTGGAAAGCAAATATGTCAATTATAATGATTTCTCTTTTGGGACTCTGAAAAACCAGTCAATTACTTCTCAAATACAGTCCATTGCGCTACAGCCACTTAGCAATGTCAAGATTGAGGGCATTACACATCTACTTTTCCCTTTCTACATACACAGGATATCAGAAACAAGAGATGGCTGTAAATTTCTCATATTCAATCCAGCTTAACAGCTTAACTTCAAAGTAGTGACTCCAAGCAAAAGTTAGCAGCGGTTTCATTAAAAAAGAAAGAAAGAGCACATATTGTGGCAAAGTTTCTGAAATTCTATTTCCATTCTGAAAGCATCATGCAAATGTTGCCATTGCGTTATATTGCTGTTTCCAAGCAAAGCAACCAGTACAGGCGAGCATGCATTCACACAGCAATGCAACAACTATACTAGCAACATCTTACCAAAAACAAAGATACGAAGACCTTAAAACAACAAAAAGATGAATACCAAGTGTAGCCTTTTATCTATGTAAAAGGTACTTTCGACAGTTCAGTAATTTCAATTTCAGCAAACCAAATTAACAAATAAATAAAAGAGTTATGCTATACTCCCTTGCAGGGTGACTTTATCTAAATATAAATCAAATGAATGTTAAAACAACAGCTGCAATGAAGATATTAAACAATACTAGCAATTTATATATATACCTGAGCTGAGATTTCCTCAGCTGCAAACTGCTTCCCAATGGCAGGGCACTCAAGCTTCACATTACCATTCTCATCCCTGATTACATGGTAAGAGACCTGCTTGGACTCTTCGTCCACCTCGTTCATCTTCCTACCAGATAAACCTCTTCACCGAGAAGAAAGTGTTCTCAGGGTTCACCACAGCCTGCCGCTTTGCAATTTGTCCCACCAACCTATCCGCATTTTTCGTATACGCCACGACTGAAGGCGTCGTCCGCTGCCCCTCTGCATTAGTAACAATGGTAGGTTTCCCTCCTTCCATCGCGGCCACAGCAGAATTCGTCGTCCCCAGATCGATCCCCACCACCTTTTCGGCAACAACTCGAAATGACGTGGTACTCGATTTCCCCCGGAAACTGCATCTATCCTTATTCTTCAACCTCACTCCAAAAGACACCGAATTATTAATCTTTTTACCGAAGAACACTGTTCCACTGTGTCCTCCATTGTCTTTGCTACCGGAAGCAAATCGAGTCGTGGCTCGGAAAGCGTGAATTTGAGCTGCTGAAGCTGCCATTTTCTACCTCAATAATAAATTGAACAAACAATAAATGACCCAGTAAAATTTCTGCAAGTATATATAGCTTATATAGAGAGCAGAAGCAGAAACAGTAACCCAGTACCTGAAACCGTAGAAAATAGGTCAGAGAGAGAGAGAGAGAGAGAGAGGCAGAATGATTTCGATATGAAGGTTGGGTGGGATTTATATACTTTATTGAGTGTAGAAATGCTTCTAGAAGCTTCTATTTGGAGAGATTGGAGGCCGTCGGCCGTTGGACGGAGCAAAGGGGCCTTGGCCGGACGAAGAAATTCGATTTTAGTGTAATTTCTCTAAGTTCTCATAATTTCAACTTTGACACAGTTAGTCCTCATTCTTCCATCCCCTTTTGTACTCAGTCTTTTATTTATTCACACGTTAAATCTTTTCTATCTATTTTACTAGTCAATTAGCTGTTAAAAGGCTCCAAGGTGAAAGGCAATTTGGAAAGGGTTAATTTCACAGATCGTCCTCAACCTTTAAGTTAAGAATCAATTTCATCCCTAATATTTTTTAAGATACCTCACAGCCCCCAACATTTGATATATATACAAATCGTATTTTTTCCACTATTCCACAAAATTTTTAACAAATGACGATTATACCCTTTAAACTTTTTTAAATTTTTTAAAAAAAGATTTAAAATAATAAAAAAATTAAAAAAAGAAAGAAAACACCTAAGATTGACTGTCAAAAATGCTACTATTCCCACGGCCGGCCATTGCACTGCCAGAATGGGATCATTTTAGAGGTAAAAGGGGGAGAGATGTTGCCATTTCCGACAACGAACGGGAGGATTCCCCTTTTTGCCGCCAAAAATGACAGCACAGCATTTTAGCTGCTGGAAACGGCAGCATTGTCTACCATTTCTGGCAGCCAATGGGCGAGGAGAATCCCTTCTATTTTGTACACACAATTTTTTTGGGAGGGGGGTAGAGTCCCCCATTTGTGCTGTTAGAAATAGCAACAAAATGCTGTCATTTCCAGCAGTAAATTGGGGATTCACCCCCCCTTTTTACCTCCGGAATGTTGCCATTCAGGTGGCGGAATGGCTGGCCGCCAGAATGATAGCATTTGCGGCGGTCAATCTTGGGAAGAGGGTTGGGTGAGTGTTTTCTTTTTTTAATTATTTTTAAACCTTTTTTTAAAAATTTTATAAGTCGTATAATCGTCATTTTATTAAAAATTTTATGAAATGGTAGAAAAAAAAGACGATTATTGTGTATTTATCAAAAGTTAGAGGGCTGTAAAATGTCTTTAAAAAGTTAGGGACTAAACCAGGTCTTAATTCAAAGATTGAGGACGATTTGTGAAATTAACCCAACTAGAAATAAATTTTTAGAAAATCTCATTCTCCAACGCAATGCAGTTTCTTCTATGTATAATAATAATACAACAATTGCCCCCGTCCTCAGGCACAATTCGTTCGGATAGCAAATCAATGCAAAGGCTCACTTCGAATTGCAAGGTGGGGTTCAAAACCCTACATGGATTCAATTTCATCTAATGGTGCAGGAGGTGTGGTAGAAGACCAATTGTGCACATAAGTGTATAGTCTGCAGGGGGAACCACGGTCTATTTAAGGCATATTCTGTAATTTAC
>CAVNYN010228958.1:0-45050 GCA_963692815.1 Nyctanthes arbor-tristis | reverse complement strand
AAGGCTGCGTTTGCTGTCCGATCTTTTGCCCCACCAAAAAGAATTCATAATGCATTGAAGTTCTTCACACAAAGTAGATGGGAGAAGGAAGATAGACATACAATATGTTGGAACAGATTGAGCCACTGATTCTATCAAGATAGTCTTTCCCGCTCTAGTCAACAATTTCCCACTCCACCCTTGTGTCTTCCTCCAAACTCAATCCCGAAGGAAGTTGAAGACCTCTTTTTTCTTCCTTCCGATCAGTGAAGGCAGCCTCAAGTATTTCCCCGTACTCAAGTTATGTTCGATGCCAAAAACAGATGAAATCCTCTCCCGAATATTCTGGTTAACATTGGGACTAATGAAACTTCCCGATTTAATAGCTTGGCCAGAAGCTTCCTCATACTTCTGAAGAATATTTTTCATCTCCACTGATTCCTCCTCAGATGCTCGGAAGAAAAAGAAACTGTCATCAGCGAACAAAAGATGAGTAATACTAGGTGCACAACGAACAACCCAACACCCATGGATTCTACATCTCGGCTTGTTGGATTAAAGCTGAAAGACCTTCTGTATATAAAATAAACAGATATGGTGACAAAGGATCTCTTTGTCTGAACCCCCTCCTGGGAAAGACTGGACCGAACTCGCTACCATTAACCATGACAGAATATTGCACGGATGTGACACAGGACATAACAAGCTTCGCCCAATCTGGAACGAACCCCAAATGAAGCATGATTTTATTCAGAAATCCCAACTGAATCTATCATAAGCCTTGCTGACATCCACTTTCATAGCCACAACCCTCTCTTTTCCTTTTGTTTTCCTTTTCATATAGTGGAGGACTTCAAAAGCAACCAAACTATTATCTGTAATAGCACGACCGGGAACAAAAGCCGACTGAAACTTGGAGATGATCCTCGGTAATAAAACCTTAATCCTGTTAGCTAAAACATTTGCCAGGATTTTATACAGGACATTACAAAGAGAGATAGGCCTAAACTCCTTCATGGAAATAGGATTTTCACAATTAGGAATCAACACAACATTAGTCGAATTAAAAGAAGGTAGAAAATTCATACTGTTCATCCAATTTGAGCGTTGTTGAAAGATCTTGTCTCCTATGATTGGCGAAGCTTTTTGGTAGAAAACAGCATTGAGACTGTCCGGACCCCGGTGATTTGTTGGGGTGCATATTATGGATAGCCCTCCTCACCTCCTTCCGAGCGAGCGGTGCGCAAAGTGCTTCATTGTCATAATCATTAACCCTTCGGTCCACACTCACTAGAATATCATCCCGTCTACTGTCAAACTCCTCAAACAACTCCTCAAAGCATGCCTTAGCCACACACTGAATTCCTTCCTCATCCTCCACAAGAACTCCATTTAGATCGGAATTCTGTGAATAATATTCCTCCTCCTTCTCTCTGTGGCTCTAGCCTGGAAGAATTTGATATTTGTGTCACCTTCTTTTAAGCAATGAACCTTGGCACGTTGCTTCCAGTAATTCTATTCTTGGATCAAGACATTCCCGACGTCAACTCATTTTGCTCTATAACTTTCAGCCGAAACACTATCAAGTTTGCCCCGAAGTGATTCTATCTCCTGGTTGAATCTCGACGTTCTTGTTTTAAAGTCTTTATGATGCCTCCTGCCCCGTTCAGTTAGTTCCTTCAGGCAGCTACCCAGATAATTTCGAAAATTAGAGTCATCAGTCTCCTCTAAATTGCTGCGCAGTTTTTCTTCAAACCCGTGTTCCTTAATCCAGGCGTTTTCAAATCTGTTTTTCCTCCTCAGTGGTAGATTCGTATGGCCCTCAGTCAACAAAAGCAGCAGTGAATGGTCAGAAACGGGGGCCACCAGGTTGAATAAACTAGAACCTTCGAACAACTGCAACCAAGATGGATGGCAGTGGTGGCATTCATCTTACCGGCTATCTCTGTGGTGGTTTTTGGTGGATGAAGGAAAGAGTTTGACATTGACGCTGGGAAGGGCGAGTGATGAGGAAGTGGAGCTGTTGAATTGTTGTTTTTAGCATTTACAGAAGTACACTATTATCTTGATATTTTAGATAGAATATATTTTAGATACCTGATCAGATTGCTCCCAACTGCTGCTATTGCCATTATCTCAAATCCTTGGAGCCCTGCACGAATTCAACGCATTTCACCATCATATATGGCTCAATCTTCATTGCCCATAAAATGATTTTGCAGAAGATTCAAAGGATTGTACTAAAAAAAAAACAATCCAAGAGCAAGGTGGTGCCCGGCGGTGGCTTACGGCAGAACTTGGAGTGGAGGGGCCAGCAGCTCTTATGAAGCCATCAAGGCACGCAATAAGAAATTGAGAACATAAACGATGATCTCCGTCGGTGGGGGTTAGACCTGCGAAGATCCTGCGTCGGCTCCGACACCTCCTTCCCAGCGAATTGCAGTAATCGGGCGAGGGGTTCCTTTTGTTCAACGAGAGAGACGGAAAGCTTTATTAATCGGTTTTATTATGCAACACTAAGGGTACTTGAGTCAATTTCTTGTTTATTTATTTATCGTTATACAAAGCATCAATTTGTCATCTTATTTATTTATTTATCACCAGGTCGACGATAGTCAACACGGGTCGAAGGTCAACAGAGGTCAACGGTCAATGGGTCTTGAGAGTAAGCCCTGAGCGCCTCACCTAACCCAGCGACATGTCAACCCATCAACTGCTATATATATGGACCCAGTCCAGCGACCTCAAGGGCAGCCTTATTTTATCCCTCCCGCGGCCTAGGGCATACAAGCACCTCGCCAATGAGCTCGCAGGTGCCTCAGCCAAAAGTCGCGGTCCAACCAATATAACGAGCACGCTAACTCTGCAGACGTTTGGGAGCCCACGTGAAGAACCTTATCCCTGACAATTAATGGGGGCCAATGGACAGGTTGAGGCTGTCAACAAAATCATCGTGTAAACGCTCAAAAGACGTCTGGAAGCTCTGAAAGGGGGCCGGGCTAAAGAGCTCCCCGCGGTTTTGTGGTCTTATCGAACCACCTACCGAACTGTGACTAAAGAAACCCCATTCTCTCTCACGTATGGGGTTGAAGCTATTATCCCCGTTGAGTTGGAGGTCCCCACCTTCAGAGTGGCCTACTACAATGAGACAAAGAACAATAAACTCCTTGCTTGCGAGCTCGACCTTATATCGGAAAAAAGGAATTGGCGGACATCAGAAATGAGCATATAAACAGAAATGTTCCAAATTCTATAATGCTAGAGTTCGAGCCCGCCGGTTTGATGTCGGCGACCTAGTCCTGCGCAAAGCCTTCCTCTCTTCTAGAGAGCCAGCTTCGAGGACCTTGGGGCCAATTGGGAAGGTACCTATCGAGTCAAGCAGTCCTGTCAAATGGGCGTATGAGCTCGAAGACATGTACAGGGACAAATTAATGCATCCCTGGAATACAGAACATCTATAAAAATATTACCAATAACTGGGTACCAACTCTAACAATTGTGTAGTTTACTTAACACTTGCGTCCTTACTTCGCCATGGCCCCACAAAGGATAAATCTATGACCGAGTAAGGTTTCGCGACCTGACACTCATCTAGAAAGATTTAACTTATATGTCAGCGACCTTACATCCAAGTGAGCGAGTCTGCGAACAAAGCCCGAACCAAGTGTTTGGCTAGCGACCTAACACTTGAGAATTATTGGTCACACGACCTAAACTAGAACGAGCTTCTGGTTAAGCGCCCTAACACTTCAGTCCAGGGATTGTACAAGTAATTGCAGGAAATAGTAAGTGAAAAAATTGTGCAAATGAACAGACAATTATGCAGAAAGAAAATCTTCTTTATTCATTTGAAAGATTTACAATATAAGCCCAGAGAATAAAGAAATGGGGCATCAGGCCTGGTCTTCTGGAGCGGGAACCTCAAGCTCCTTACCAGCGGGAACAGCAGCCTCACTGTCCTCATCATTTGAGCTTTCGTAGTTGCAGTCTTGCTTGAGTTTGGTCACTTGCTCCTAAAGGAAAGTCAAGTCATGTTCAGGCCGGGTTTTCTTGACCTCTCGAAGAAACTCCTTGGCCGATTTCATAACACAGCTCGGCATTCACCTGCTTGTATTCCTCTGAGGCCTTGTATTTGGCTACAACCTCCTGTTACCCGATCAGCTCCTTGGACGCTACCCGACTCTCTGTCTTCTTTATTACCTACTCATGATTTGACCTCTCGGTCGCCAGTGTGCTCTCCAGCCCCTCAATCTTCTTCCTAGAAGCCTCTAGGTCGTTCCGCAGCATAGCGGCCTCATCTTTGGAGACGGCAAGGTCCTGCTTCTTCTCTTTCAAAGCCAGTTCAGCCTCCTCCATTACCTTACCAGCCTCTCCTACCTCTTGAGTCATCTTCTTGGTATCACTAATGACCCTGCGAAGGCGAGCCTCAGCGTACGGCCTGCCTCAAAACGGCCAAACGGCCCCTCATGACCGCACTTGGCTGATGGATTTCTAGAAGGGACATGGAAACCGCGTATTTCTCGTATTTCTTCGACCAGCTCTGGGCCACGTCACTCATCGCATTAGTGACTTTCCCAGGCAAATCCTCCGTCGGTTTCGTCAACAGCCTCTTGGCGAGTTTGAAACAGGGCAGGTCCTTGGGACTTTTATCCTTGATTTTCCCCAGGGCAACCCACATATTCTGCTGAACTGGGAAGAACAGATCGTCTATGAGCAGGTTCAGGTTTCCCTTCTCCCGAGTCGACAACACCTCGCCGTCTGACGTCGAAACCTGGGGCAAAGAGTTAAAAGAGAAGCCCAGAGGAGTAGGAGGGGGCTCAGCTCTTTAGGGCTTCGCTAGGGGGTCTGCGACAACCAGATCAGTAACAGGCGCGAACTTTTTTCCCACTGCCTTCTCTGGCTGAAGTTTCCTCCACTCTTTCTTCTCTAGCGTGGCATTGACCTTCCTGAACGACCTCATTCTCTGGCCCTTTTCTTAGTGAACCTTCTTGCCTAAAGAAAGAAGAAACGATGTTAGCATCCAGCTGCCATACAATCGAAAACAAGCTTGCCATATAATTCAGCCTACCAGGAAGAAGGATACTGGTGCGACGTTCTGATATGGGCACTGATAGCCCAACCTCGAGCAAAGCATCCTCACTGGTTAGGTCTCTGCCGTTGTGATCTTCTTTTTCCAACTTCGCGACCTCTTCAGCCCGTTTACAAAAGACCGGAGTTATCAACTGTGGCCTATCTTCTCTTGTAAAAAAATATTTTTAAGTATTAGCTCGACAGCCCCGAAGAAACATTAATTGGCAGCCACTTACTGATTTTCATAAAGCTTGTCACTACATTCGTATCCTCATGGTCTGGGCTCGGTAGGGTCCTCCAGTTGCCTCCTACCCAAAACCAATTTTCCTTCCAGTCAGAGACAGACTCCCATATCCCCTTTACCAGGTTGCCCCAAAGACGCTGGCCGCCTGACTTCTGGCAAGCTGACACGTAGTACCATCCTTTGCCCCCTGAAAGCGAGGACTTCAGCGCATAATAGGAATTGAAATCCTCAAGGGTAGTATGCTCCCAGCCCCTATGCTACGACAAGGAGAAGACCCCTCTGACGGTCCTCCACCCAGTTGGTGGGATCTGAGTAGGAACAATCCCCTAAAATTGCAACAATCTAGTCACAGGTCTGGGGAGAGAAACCCTAAACCCAGCATCGAACATCTTCGTATTCACGGCCACACACCCCTAGGAGGGTTGTAGGCCCTCTCTCCCTCACAAGGAACCCAGAAGTCAACGTCATCTGGCACGCTGTAACAACAACAAATGATGCACAGGTCCTCCTTCGTCACTTGAGAGGGAATATCCTTTGCCGCGCACTGTAAATCCTCTTTTGTGGGCGCCGCCGCCGCTAGAGACAGTCTGCTTAAACTTCTCTCCGCCCTCGCTTCGTCATTCGCACTCTCTACCAAGGCAACCTGAATCACCAGCTCCATTTCTTCCCTGCTAGAACATTCAGTACCCACCCAAGTGATTCCTTCTCCTTTGCTCATCATACCGATTGGTCCCAAAAGTCACCCAAGAGCCTCAAGAATAATGAAGAAAAATTACCTGAAGAAGCAAAGTCATTTAGGAACTATTGAATGAAAGATTCTTGAGCAAAGATAAATGAGAGATGAAAGAGGAGACAAGGGTGGGATGAAGGATTTAAAAGGGGGGAGACATATAGCTTGACGGCCGCACGTTTCTTTAGAAAGTGAAAAAGCCCTAATCATTTTAATGATTATGCCTGCGAGTTCCCTAGAACACGCCACTCTATTAAATGGCGTCCATATGGAAAGGCAGGTTATTTTCGAAATTCAAAGAGGTAGATTTCAAGCGGCAAAAGTTCTAGGGTAAACTGCCTGCACATCTTCAAGGCCATTGATCTTCGGTATTGCAAACAGCGACCTTGAGGGGGCATTTTGTATTCTCCAGGTCGTGGATAATCAACACGGATCGAAGGTCAATAAAGGTCAACGGTCAATGGGTCTTAAGAGTGGGCCTTGAGCACCTCAACTAACCCAGCGATCTGTCAACCCATCGACTGCTATATATATCGACTCAGTCCAGCGATCTCAAGGGCAGCCTTATTTTATCATTCCCGTAGCCTAGGGCATACAAGCACCTCACCAGCGAGCTCACAAGTGCCTCAGCTGAAAGTCACGGTCCAACCAATGTAACGGGCACGCTAATTCTGCAGACGCTTGGGAGCCTACGTGAAGAACCTTTTCCCTGACAATTGATGGGACCCCTACATTGAGTACAATATGGCAATTACTTGCACTATACGCGGCTCAGAGAACCAATAGTGAAAAAGAGATGTCTATTCTCAATCGATTAGACCTTTGTGTCATGCACGTGGGCCACAATAAATGTTTGTCATCACTCCCAAGCAAAAAGCAATTGTACACTATATATAGAAGCAAACAGAAATGAGAGGGGGTTTGACACTCAATGCTTCCTTTGGCTGATCTTCTAAATTTTGTATTTGCCCAATTATAGCAGACACTCTTGGCTCCTGCTTCCTTTATCGCATATATCGATCACTACATGAATTTTCCATAAAAATAAATCTCGTTTATTGAGTCTGAAGAGATCTGGCATCAATAGTTAGCATCAAATCTGAGAGTAACTTTGCCTGTCATTCCCGAATCAATGGTGGGTCTGGGCAAATAGATATATTTTTTGTATAGAAGAGTTCCATAAAACAATGGAATTTTGCTTAATATAGTCTCTGGATTCATCATATAAGCAGACCAAGCCGCCGGAGCAGTTGACTATCTCATAAAAATCATGAATTGCAGGTTCAGCCGGAAAATCGAGTTCAGAATGGAATTTTATTGTCTCGTCCCATGTGTCTTTCAACGGCGTGTAGTGCTCTACTCTATCGTCTTCTATATAATACTAGAGTAGGAGCGTGCTTTCATCTTTGATCACTCTATCTTTGATAGCTCTATTTGAAACTTGCAAGAAGATGAACTCAAAACTGGTAATGATGGAATGCCATGATTTGCAGATTGTGGTAAATCGGACCAATGATTTTACGGGGTAATTCAAGATGATTGGGATTAGTAAATCTTTAGGGAGGTAGTCTGACATTGATCCAAACGCGATGAAGCCAAATTGGTTAATCTATACTTCATAAATTGTGGTGACGATGATAAGTATAATGGGAAAATTAAAGCCAGAAGGGTTAGGGTTAATTCTCATCATATCACTCTCACTGAGATATATATGGGAACATAAAATAATTAATTAATAAACAATGGAAATTGCCAGAAATCAGGGGTCAATCTTCTGTAACTACCAAGTCATAATCCATACAATTTGATGAGTCTTTTTCAAGTACTTCCCCAGAAGTTTTATCAAAAACTTTCTTCTCATGTGGTCTGCACGAATGCATGTCGTGTGGATTTAAAATATACATAGTTTATATTTTAAATACACGTGATGTGTATCTATACGCGCCACATGGTGTAGGAAGTTTTTTAACAAAACCTCCGGAAAGTGTTTGTTTACATAATTTGATTCCTATAGCTCATACCTTGAAATGAAATCAATAAAAAAGATCTCAATTATGCCATCTGACGTTTTATGTGGCGTATTCTAATTGAGTAACCCATATATTAAGATTGTGTGGGTCTTCCAATCAAAGAACGCTAAGTTTGCTATTTGGCATGTGAATAGAACTGAACAAGTACATCTATAAAATGAAATTCTTAGTTTTCAACATGGCTACCATATGTATAGTGTTACCATATGATATGTATTGCAGTTCATGAAAATAGTATAGAGATTGCATGATGAGTGAGTATTTACAACGAGATAATTGCCCTGTGATGTGGTGTGCCACATCACAGGTAATTGCTCTTTTAAATCAATATTGATTATGAAATATTGGCACGGGAGAAAAATAAATAAGAAAAAATCAAAAAAATATATTACTAAATGGTGTGACACTCACATCAGCATTGTAGAGCCCTTACTGCAGTCTCGTTCTCCAGCCCACTGTGGGTAAGATTACACCGGTTACAGCTGATATGGCACACACATAAAAGCCTACATAGTTGATATGGCACACACATGGCAGCCTGCTGTGTGTGCCACATCAGCTATGAGAAGCGTAACCCCGCGCCATAGTGGGCAGGTGATCATTATCGGCCCTTATTGTGCCAAATTTAGGCGAGAAAAGATAAAGTTAATTGTGCTCTATTAAACTGTTGTATTATTAAATGATGATGATGATAATAATAACAACTAGATTTCCACCCGTTTTCTAGAAAAGTTTCATACATATATAGCTTAATTGTATTTATGAGGGTTGATGTCACAAATAAACTAAAATACTTGACCTGTATGCAATTATGTATATCTTACGCTGGCTAGCAGTATGTAATGAATTATATTTTTTGTATTTTAATTATTTCCAAAAACACATGTCAACTCATGATCGAAACTCACATTACATATATTAATGTAAAGAAAATTAAGACTGTAAATTGTATTGATGAGATCTCATTCGAATAATAAGCACATACAGGTGCTTTACATATACAATTAGGAGAAACAATTAGAAAATATTTCATTGATAATGTGTGTACTGAACAAAGAGAATTGATATTAAAATTTTTTGCGTAATGACTGGTATTATGGGTCTCTATTATAGTATTTGACTCCTCACTATGTGCAACCTATATTAATATCAATGAATTATTAGCTGATATTTTGAGATCAATGAATTATTAATAGATATTACTAAATGCATCAATGTTTTACAATTTATAGTTAGATAATTGAAATCCAAGATCATTAAGAAATGCCAAATAATGCAAAAGATATAGTACATGTAATTTTCAACAATCCAAATATGAAATATGTACAAACATCCCTTGGAATGGCCGTAGCAAAATAACCAAAGATTCATTAATATAAATCAATAGTGTAACACAGTAATAAAAATATGATGGTTATCAAGAGTCATAGAAATGCACGTTTAAAAAAATATTATTTTTACTATTTGAAATAGTAAAAAATGGAAGCAGTTTATAGAACACACGGCTGTGGAGGATTTTATTGTCCCCCACTAATCAATCCTTTTTTATTTTGCAGACCAATTAATTCTTTAGAAAATTATGTTACAATCACCCATCACAAGAACTTGCACACAAATCACTCAGTTTACTATAACTAATGTCAAAAAATTGAATATCCAACTGTCAAAATATCATATTTATTTGAACTTATAGGCTATATAAATCGAAAGTTTTGTAGTTATTTTCATAGAACTTACTTAAATAATGAACATTGTAGTGCCAATGAGTCACACACATATTTTAGTAAATATATATATATATATATATATATATGAACATTTGCAATGATAAAACTACAAATGCACTACCACAAAATTTAATTCAAAATATAGAAAAGAAAATTTTAACTTATATTCTAGAAACTTGTAGAAAATGCTCAATCATTCTTGATTCTCTACAAATTGTTACTTTTTATTGACTTTAAATAAATCATCATAATTTGATAAACTTTCCGAGTAATAATATAAATACTTTAGTTGCACAGTTTAATGTTCTTCAGAATTATATAATTTTACCAATTTTAGAATGTTAGCATCAATTCCTTCTCCATTAGATTTTTTGAACACCTATCTCATCAAACTAGCCATTCAGATCAGCAGCACTCATGCAATGCATAGAATGAACCACCAATAAATTGGAATCGAAATTGCATGATTGCATGGAATTTACCTAAAAAAAATATTTTCTCTTCAATTGAATTACCAGTAATTGAATTCCATAGAAAATAAATTATAAAGTGCTTGACTAAAAGTGAAACTCCTATAGAAAAATGTGAATTACCTAGAAAACAAAAAACCTACACCACCCATAGGAAAATATTTTTCTTGTTTTCGAGGAAAATATGATCACTTGACTAAAAGATAGAAAATGTTTTCCTTGAAAAAAAATGTTAATCAAACACTACAAAAGTAGAAATTTAGCTAAAAAAACTCCCATTTTCCATGGAAAATCTTTGTTAATCAAACACACTCTAATTGTAGAATGACAGTGAAATTAGAATGTACACATACAATACCTCAAATCAACAATTTTAATTGAGTATTAAAATATCTAACTTATTTCAAGTAATACAAATTTAAAAAAAAAAAAAAAGTTCTTGAAATACTATATTTGCAGCAGTAGAATTGTTTAATTCACATTTTTATCAGTAATTTGTATTAATAGTTTTAATCAAGGACACAACTCATTTCGTATAATAGAACATTTTAAAGGCTAGTATTTGGGGATAATCTTTGATTTGAAGAAGCAAATCAAATGGGTTTGATTTAAGAAATTATCTTTAATTGCAATCCCTTGTATGTGAGAGATTTGTTGCAGCGTAAACATTAACTCAATCATATTTTTCAATACTAATTTGTTCATTGAGTCATTAACTTTACTAGATTTATAGGTTTTTGGTTCAACCGATGAGTTATTCTAACTTAGTTGCCAATTCAAGTATATGTACGTCAATGATATTTTTTTTTTGGTTAGAATAGTAATATATAAATAAAAATTGTAAAAAAAAAAAAAAAAAAAAGAGTTAACACAATGATTTAAAAGTTATTTCTTGACATGTAGGTCATGAGTTCAATCTTTCACCATTAGATTTATAATGATATTTTTATGAAAAGTGACAACCGGACTGGCCTTGCATGGGTTTTTATTTAGAAAATTGTCTTTGATTGTAATTCCTTGTACACAATAGAGCCATAGCGTAAACATGAGCCCAAAAAATGAACCCAACCATATGAAGTTTTAAATATTGACTTGATCATTGACCTGATAAATGTATTGGGCTAATGAGTTTCTAATTCAACCGATGGGTCGTTGCTAACTCAGTGATATGTACGTTAACGGTAATATCTTTTTTGAGTGAAAATACGCTAGAATAATGATATATAAATGAATTTTTTTTATAAAAAAGAGTTTGCATGATGACTTAAAAGTTACTTCTTGATATGTAAGTTATGAGTTCAATCTTTAACCATTAGATCTGTAATAATATTTTTATGAAAAGTGATAGTTGGAAGGGCCTTGTAGGGGTTTTGATTTAGCAAATTGTCTTTGACTGCAATTTTTTATACTCAATAGAGTCGTTATAGTGTAAACATGAACTCAACTATAGTTTTCAATATTGACTTGGTCATCGACTCGGTAGTTGTACTGGGCTAATGGGTTTCTAGTTCAACCGATGGGTCATTGCTAACTGGGTTCCTAATTCAAGTATCTTATCTTATATATATTAAAGTAGGATAGTAGCTACATGTAAATTTTTCCTCCAAAATCACTATCCTACTTATATATGTCTCTTCCTTTATTTATTTTATTTTAATAATATATACATATTCTAATTAATTAAATTTCAAATTAATCTCTAACAATTTATATATATGTATATTTTTTTAATTTTATACACATATACATAATATACGTAATTTTATTTATATATATGTATATTAATACATATATATATAAAATAAAAGTCACATCTCAAGTTTAGATTTTCGAGTCGAAATATTTTCTAAAAGAAAAATAAAATCCGATCTAAATAAATATATATATATACACTCTCCCGCTTATATATGTTTTTATTTTATATGCTTTTAATCTTATACACATTATCATATTAATATATATTACATATTATATATACATATATAAATTGGAGATTACAAGTTAATCTCTAATCCTATATTTTTTCTCATAGATACATACATACATAAATATCTACACACATATGCGGGCGCGTTCGCCTTCCTAGTTAATCTCTAATCTTATACTATTTTTTATCCATTAGTGTTTCATATATCTATTTCGCTAGTTTCTAAGCCATCGCCAAAGATTTTATATTTTTCAAAATTATAATAATTGACAGATAAATTTCAAGTCTTAGGTTATGGGACTTCCTCTTCCTTATCATTTTGATTAAATACCTATTGGTGAGATTGATGGCATAATAATAAAAAAGTAAAATTAAATCAGTTCAAAACGTTTACTTTAATTCAATTCAATATGATAAATTACATATTATAAAATCTATGACTATATGTTTATTGTATTACATAATTTATTATTTTTTATGGGAATCCATATATTAGATTAAGTTGAGAAGATATATAACAATAATAATATTTGATAGTGATAATTTAGAACAAAAATAAAAAAAATTTTTTAATTTTTTTAGAGTGGAACGTGGTCAAAAATTAATGTTAATGGTCAATCATATATAATTTATCCTTTGTTATATTATTACTTCCCTTAGATCTTTCGTAACAGGAGGACGTGTATATTAGATTTTTCTAGAATATATTTGGTGAATAGTGATTTCTTTAAAGAATATATGACACTATATGAGATGTGAAAAATAATTTTTCTAAGAATATGTGATAATGAATAAATGTGGTAAAGAATTTATTCTGATAAACGAATAACATTCATACTTTAAATGTGTTCTTAGAGTTCTTATACCGATGCTTATTGAACAAAGATACGGGTGTGGGATAATTTTGGAGTATACGAATTTTGTATCCTCTATTTTCCATGATTTCTTAGTTTTCATAGTCAATATGAAATTAAATTTATATTAAAAAGTCTTCATTAATTCTCATTTTTATTAGTTAAGAGTATTGTTCCATACATGACAATTTAATTAGTTTTGTGTCAATTGAAGAATTGTATGCAATAAAATTATAATTATTATCAACATGTGTATATGACTGAGTAGTACGTAATAAAATTGTGATTATTTAGTTATTCAAATTATCACACATTTTTTGACTAATTATTCTATTTTGTATAACGCACAGGTATACAACTAGTATCTAGTTAATAATAATAATTTTTAAAGCGAAAACACATGAGAATAGTAAAATATAAATAAAGGTTGTGTAATGAAAAAATGAGTTTGCACAATAACTTAAGACCTACTTATTAACATATAAGTCATGAGTTCAATCCTTTATAGTACATTTACAACAATTTTTTTATGAAAAAGGACAACCGGTGGAGTATGACATTATAAGCAATAGTACCAGATAAAGCTTTAGGCAAGAAAAATTAATAAATTGTGCCTAACAGTCCATATATATATATATATATATATAATAGGAATATGATGGCTGGATTCTTTTTTCACGCCTATTGTTGAGCATATTAAGAAAACTGGTGATGTCAATGTCATCACTTATTAATATAACTTTGCAGTTTTTTTTCTTTTGGGCCATAGATCTCGTTGCAATTCTCATTTATCTCTCACTGTTTTCATGTCTTATCCTCTATCAAATTTTGAAGCCGACATATTTCTTTCCAAAAGAATTCATGCATAATTGGAATGTCTATGGAAATTATGGAAGTGAATGGTGTTACTTTGATACTCAAATTTTGATTTTTTTGGTGGCTTGAATTGCATCCGAATTCGGAGTTCTATATTTGTACATTTTTTGTCCCTAACCTTTGGAAATTGGTATTTTTACCCTCAATTCTAATATTTTTAGCGCCATCTACCCTATTGGATTAAAATACACTATAATGCCCTCCAACTTTAATTAACATAAAAAGCAATAAAAATAAACAAATTGTAACAAAAATATTCTTTTAAACAAGCTTATTAATTTTAACAATAATATTCGAACACTCATATAGATTCTTTTATCTAACTTACGTAATTGTATGTATGCACATCATGTGAAAATAAACTGAAACAAGAAAATTTGTCAAATAAAATAAATATACCAGAAGGTATATTCTCTTGCCAGTCCGACCATAGAAATAGATCGGACTCTGAGTTTGCAGCCCGGTCACTAATTATAGGGGACATAGCCCCCTGTAATTGATGGTCGGGCTCCAAACTCAGAGCCCGATCTATTTCTATAGAAAATCTATATTATCTTGTATGATAGTTGGACAAGTGTCCATCAAGGGATGTAAACAAACTAATTGTGGGGCACCCATATATGAATGTATAAATTAAAGGATTAAGCTCAAGAATAAAGACCAAAAGGCACCAAATTAATTATGGGGCATTCATTTAGCAATGTATACATTAAAGGGTTAAGCTCAAGAATAAAGACCAAAAGGCAAAAGCCAGAGAAGGTTTCTTAAAGTATCATTGTAGAAAAGCAATAGCAAAATTGCAGATAGAATGTATACATTAAAGGGTTAAGCTCAAGAATAAAGACCAAAAGGCAAAAGCCAGAGAAGGTTTCTTAAAGTATCATTGTAGAAAAGCAATAGCAAAATTGCAGATAGAATGTATACATTAAAGGGTTAAGCTCAAGAATAAAGACCAAAAGGCAAAAGCCAGAGAAGGTTTCTTAAAGTATCATTGTAGAAAAGCAATAGCAAAATTGCAGATAGAATGTATACATTAAAGGGTTAAGCTCAAGAATAAAGACCAAAAGGCAAAAGCCAGAGAAGGTTTCTTAAAGTATCATTGTAGAAAAGCAATAGCAAAATTGCAGATAGAATGTATACATTAAAGGGTTAAGCTCAAGAATAAAGACCAAAAGGCAAAAGCCAGAGAAGGTTTCTTAAAGTATCATTGTAGAAAAGCAATAGCAAAATTGCAGATAGAATGTATACATTAAAGGGTTAAGCTCAAGAATAAAGACCAAAAGGCAAAAGCCAGAGAAGGTTTCTTAAAGTATCATTGTAGAAAAGCAATAGCAAAATTGCAGATAGAATGTATACATTAAAGGGTTAAGCTCAAGAATAAAGACCAAAAGGCAAAAGCCAGAGAAGGTTTCTTAAAGTATCATTGTAGAAAAGCAATAGCAAAATTGCAGATAGAGTCCTTCACTTCATTCCCGAAGTATAATGCATAATAATGAACAAATGATGCAGTTTTAACTTGACAAACCTGTGATGGTTTCATGATCTGAATAGAGATGTTGTGAGTGACAATCACTAGTGTAGGTAAGACGAGATATGCCAAAGTGTCTGACCATATACTAGATCGCAGTAAACTTAGAGTCAACTAGATTATAAACATTTATTTGACACACATCCAGGTGGGGATTCCAATAGGTCCAAATATAGAATAATCCGGTTCGCAGTAAGAAAAACCTCAGGCCGCCTGACATTAATTCGACTCATCATTAGGCAAACCTCTTATAGCCATTGTCCTAATACTTGAGAGCCTTACATAGATGCAGTGACTTATGCTTCATTTCATTTTATATATTATTGTGGTACTCCTACATCAGAAAGCATCTTGTTTACCGTCGGCTAGCTATTATAAGGATTGTAACCTAATGGTACTAGAGGAGAAAATTTATTTGTTAAGTTGGGTGTATTTTTCAAGAGAAAAAACTCCACTGCACCAGAAATACTGAGCACTCAGCGCTTTTGACCAATTAAGAATCCGTGTGTGTGTTGGGACCCAAATTCAATAACAAATTAGGACCGCACAACTCACATGTGAATTCTTGATTAGTCTGGTGTGCTGAAAGTTTTCTCATTTTTCAGACCAAGTATTAGCTAGTAAAAGGTGGGTTTGCCATCGATCATAAGTTAACAGCAACTTAGTGGCCCATACTTGTCTAATTTCATCGTTTTACATGGATGAACAAGTCGTTGAGGATGTATTGTTTTGGGATAATTTATCAAAGAAACGCATAATGCTATTTCTATAAATTGAGAATGCGTACATGCCTTGCTGCATTGGGGTGATGGAGTATGGAACTATGACTCTTGGAAAAGTGACATTACATTCATTCTTTGTTTGGAAAAGATCCTCCAGATAGAAGTTATTACTGTTCGAACGAATGGTGAAATACTCCCTCTGTGTCACAAGATAGGCTTGCTTCTATATTCACACAATGTTACAAACTCAGTTACATAATAGACTAAAATGACTCTAAGTGCCCATAATAATCGGGCGAAGGGGTTCCCTTTGTTCAATGGGAGAGACGGAGAGCTTTATTAATCAGTTTTATTATGTAACTAATAAATTTGTTACTAAGGGCACTTGAGTCAATTTCTTGTTTATTTATATTTATCATTATGCAAAGCATCAATTTCTTGTTTATTTATTTATCACCTGTGCTTATTGTGCAAATCAGCGCAATACCAATAAATGAGAAAACTATGCAGTTGGAAGAAAATATTGATAATGAATAATAGACAAAATAACAAAGAATATTTGAAGACGAGAAACTTCTCAATACCATTCCTATAACAAAACTAGATCAGATCAATTGAAGCAAGATTTTGATAGAAAAACATTGTAGATTATTGAGCAATAATAAGCTTTTGATAGAAAAACATTGTAGATTATTGAGCAATAATAAGCTTTGTAGTCGAGTTGCATAGCCAACCAGCCCTTGCTCATGAGCTTTCTTCTTTGCAACGAATACTTCTCTACAACATTGAGCAAGACAACGCTTTCAACGTAATTGTCAATACAAAATGAGCGCGTACTTCCATGGATTCGGTTAATATCCTTTGTTAACAAAGTCTTCGGGTTATAGGTCACTAATTAAGGCATCGTGAAGGAAGACTACAAAAGCTTCCCCGTTCTTCCTAAACCTAACTAGGTATCTTGTTTCTCCTTCCAAATTGTAATTTACTAACAGTCCTAAACCCAGCTGCTAGGTATCTTGTTATTCCTTCACCATTTAAATCGTGTAACTTAGTCCACGACTCCCTGACTCCATACTCGTTCAACGACCACGACCCGTTTGCTCAACCACACCAGGTAACCCTTTCAATAGAGTAATAAATAAATAATTAATACTTCCCACACGCACACAAGTTAAATCATCAGGCAGCAGTATCACCCCAAAAGTCTCGTCGTCCACGTCGAATGTGGCAATAAGACGATGAAGAAGCGCCATTCACGGGGAAACCTGAACATAATCGGATGCGATCCAGTGCACCTTATTTTTAATGAGAGTTTGAGACCATGTCTTAGCTTTTTCCATTATGAAACCTGCCATCAAAATACAACCTTTGACATGTTCTTGAATTTAACGAGTAAATCTCCGCTTTTAAATTCCCACCGCCAAAATATACCATCCTCACAACCTTAGACATCGCAACTGGTAGCACCAAATCCGAGACTAACATTGCCGGTTGTTCCCGAATCAATGGTGGGTGCGGGCAAATAGATGTACTTTTGCATAGAAGGGTTCCATAAAACGATGGAATTTTTGCTTAATACCGTCCCCAGATTCATCATATAAGCAGACTAAGCCGCTGGAGCAGCCGACTATCTTATAAAAATCCTGAATTGCGGGTTCTACCAGAAAATCAAGTACAGAATGGAATTTTACCATCTCATCCCCGGTATCTTGCAACAGTGCATGGTACCCTGCTCTATCCTTCTGCATAACGCCGGAGTAGAAGCGTGTTTTCACCTTTGATCGCTTTATTTGAAACTTGCGAGAAGATGAACTCAGGACTAGTGAGTAGTGATGACGGAATGCCATGATTTGCAGACTGGTAAATCGTATCAATGATTTTACAGGTAAATTCAAGAGGATTGGGATTAACAAATCTCTGGGGTGAAGCTAAATTGGTTAATGTTTACAAATTGTGATGATAATGATGATGCAAAAATTAAAGCCGGAACGATTAGGGTTGACCTCATATTATATATAGGAAACATTAATTTTAAAATAATAATAATAAAACAAGAATAATGCTACTTTGTCTTATTTGTTTACTTATTTGTTTACTTATTGGGTGACTTGGTAAGGGCGTATAAATCTTCGCGTACCATCCTTGTTGGGGCGTATATGTCTTTTTTGCTTCACCTTTGCTTTGTAATTTTCATGGACCTTTATGGACCAAGTAACTCACCAGTAACGTGACAAGGAAATTACTAGATGAAGAAATTAAAGCAGGAAGGGTTCGGGTTAATTCGCATATCACTCTCACTGAGATTATATATATTCTATATATACAAACATTAATGATTAATAATAACAATAATGTCAAATAATAATTATTATTATTAATGAAAACAGTAGAAATCTATAACCTATAATCTATAATATACTAAAAACAAAAGTAAACAAAATCTTTTTCTCACCTTCGACATATTCTAGAATCAGAATCCTTTTTTTTTTGGGGCATTTTTTCTTATTTTTTGGCATTTTTTCATATTTTTCACATGCGTTTTTATTTTTTATAACCACACATCTTTATGTAACTACCCACTTTCTTTTTCTGTAACTACCCAATTTCTTTTTATTTTCTTTTTTTAATTAGCCACTTCCAACGCAACATGAATTAAGACTTTCAGTTGTTTGCACCCAAAAAAAAAAAAAGTTATGACTTTCAGTTGTCAATTTTTTATAGCATTATGACAGTTGGAAATCAAAACGGTTACTACGATGTCATATGTAATCTTTAGGAAAAATGATTAATTTATTTTCTTGTATTTGTAGCGGCAAAATTTTCCATCTCTCTTTCTTTCTTTCCTTTTTTTTTTATTTTTTATGTTTGAACATGTTTGGATACGTGTTTCCATGAATAAGTCTTGATTTAATTTAAATCAGATCTTTTTGTTTCCATAGTATATGAGTATCTATATTAATCCTCTGTCGATATATTTACAAACTAATTAGTTTTGCTTAAATAAAATAATATTTGTATTCTTTAGAGCAATATGTAATCAATTTTTTTTATAATTTACATTAATTAATTAACTAATGTTTTTGATAAATTTTTAGAGTAATTTTATCCACTTTCTATAAAAAAAAAGGTAATTTTATCTATATTAATTATATTTACAAACTAATTAGTTTTGCTCAAATAAAATAATATTTGTATTCTTTAGACCAATATGTAATCAATTTTATTTAATAATTTACATTAATTAATTAATTATTTTTTTTTTGATAAATTTTTAGATTAATTTTATCCACTTTCTATAAAAGAAAATAATTTTATTCACTTGATTATTAATATTTTTTAGTAACTAATTAATATTTTTCCAGTTACTCATCAATCAATAATTATTAATATTTTTTAATAACTAATTAATATTTTTCCAATTACTCATCAATCAATAATCGACATTAGACTTAGTTCGTTTAACATTGTAAAGGTTGTTTTCTTGATATGGTACCCTCTTAATTTATTTTGCATATATTATAATTTCTAAGTTAAAATGTCCATTAATAAAATGAAGTCTTATAGTTTAATAGTGGTATGTTTTGATAAATAAGATGCTTTAGTTATTGGTTTGCGATTAATTTAGTTTACATCTTATTTGTTTAAATTGTATAAATGATTGATCAAAAAAGAATAATGTTTTGTATTCTATTAATATGTTTCAGTAATTTTACAACTTAAATGAACTATTAACAAATACAAAAGATGCTTAGATGTTGTTTAACATTTAACATGGTTTAAGTCATATTTACTTAAATTAAGCAAAAGACTATTATTATTTTATATTAAAAATGATAACTTAAATTAAACGCTATACAATAACATGCCTTTAACTCACACTTAGCACGTCATTTTTCTCTTAATTACAACGTAAAGGAGGAGTTCAACTAACAAAATTCTACTATTTTGCACCATCATACTCCATCCTTCTCTAATTCTAATTTCAATTTCTAATTGGGATGTTACTCGTGAAACCAAGAGACCTAAATTAAAATAGGGCACTGATTCAACATGTATCACACTCCATCACAATTCAATTGTTGCTAAATTGATGCCCCATTTGAGATTTGTTAACAAAAAAAAAATAAAAAAAGGATTTTTTGGCCAATACCATTCAAGTTTTAGTCCAACTGAAAATGCACTAACATTTATTTTAAAAAAGGCCTTTTTTCTAGATGAACATAAATAAGCCTCCTAAATCGAACAAGCCGTCTCGAACTCTCTCAAACTTGTAAACCAATGCATTTGAGTGGAAATTATACTCAATATTATAATATCCCAATTTCCTATATATAATTCAAATTTGATTAAAATATATTTACAAAGTCGCACTAATAAATATAAATTCAAATTTGAATCATATTGAATATATATCATATTGAAAATAGTAAGCAATATTCAAATGAGTCTCCCGTCATAACTGAGGCATCCGTAATTAGGCTCATATATCCAATAACTAAAGCCCCTTATGGAGTTCGTTGCTCTAAGGAGTAAACCCCTAAACATTAATTTCCAACTTCACAAAAAAAAATTCCCTTTATAATTGTATAATTTCATCATCCGTGCCCAGAAAGTAATTAAGGGCTAAAAAAATATTAATTCATCATTTAGAAATCATTCAGGAAACCTAATCGTACTATAAAAATGTAATAATAAAGAATCCCCAAATAAAAATACACTGTATAAAAATGTACTTATTTGTCTGGATGAACAAAGGGCAAGTCAGAATATCAATAAGCCTCGTTAATTGAATTCAAAGAAGTTTTCACCTCTCTTACATCTAATTGTATCATCATCCTTAACACCAACAATCATTACCAGACAACAAGAAAATTTATCTAATAGTCAAAAATAAAAATCCCCAAAAATGACGAGCAGTATTCAAATGAGTGTCTCATACGTTAGACAGATGCGTATGCAGTTCAATTTTGAGTCCATAAATTGAAATAACATATGATCCCATCTTTGCCCACACGACAATCACAATATTTATCCGATAGTTAAAAAAGTAAAAATAAAGAAACTTATTGAAAATGGTAAGCAGTATTTAAATAAGTGTCTACCATCATAACTAGGCATCTGTCATGCGATTTTAGGTCCATATTTCCAATAATTAGAACTCCAAATAGAGCTTTCAGCTGAAAGGAATAAACTACTGAATGGCAGTCAGAATACATTAGCATTAATTTCTAACTTCACAAGGGAACCTTTTCCCCTCAATCGAATAATTTCATCATCCGTGCGCCAGAAAGTAATTTACAAAAAGAAAAATTTTAAATTTTTTGATTGGAAATCATTTAGAAAACCCAATTGTTTAAAAAAAAAATGTACCAATGAAAAAAAACCCCCAGATAAAAAAGCAGCGTATAAAAAATGTACTTATTCCCCTGGAAGAACAAGGGCAAGTCAGAATATCAATAAGCCTCATTAATTGAATTCAAAGAAGTTTTCACCCCTCTTACATCTAATTGTATCATCATCCTTGCCACTAACAAAAAGCCAACCAGAAAATTCTTCCAAAAGTCGAAAATAAAAATTATTGAAACAACAAGGAGCATTCCAATGAGTGTCTCCCATCTTAAACAGAGGCATATGTAGTTCAATTTTGGGTCCATAAATCCAATAATTAGAGCTCCAGATGAAGTTCGTCACTCAAAGGAATTAGAGATCCAAAACAAATAACATGCCTCGTGAAAATCAAAACAAGATGGGACAAGATGAAGTCCCCAAAAGGAAAACCCTTAAGGGATACCCATAGAACACACACTCAAACGCACAGATATAAACACAAAATGCAAATAATCATGCGTGAGCAAGTGTAAAATTGATATAGCGCAGCTATGACTCAAAACGCTTCCATGGATGACAGTGGAAGGCGATCTTAAGGGCTGCGCAATAAGTATAATTGAAGATTGAAAACTATATAATACGAAACAGAGGAAGAGCTCGGTAGCCCTCGTCTACAATTAATTCTCGGACAACACATAATTAATATGTACACTCCCGTTATGTGGTATTCACTGTGTTTCAAGTCATTGGTCTTATCCTTCGTTGCTAATTCCTATCGGTGACCGATAAGTTATAACACCAAAGATGTAATGTAATCAAATAATACACATTTAGCACAACTCTATTTGAAAAAGAGTCCGTAATGCCTAAGCAATTCTATCCCTAATTTCTTTCACTGTTTTTCCAATTAGAAATTCACATTATTTATCCAACATACGTGAGTAAATAACAAAAAATAAGGGTTTAGAAACATACCTCATGCACAAATATCATACATTCCAAAGAGATTTGTGCCTGAGATTAAAAAATATATAGTAAAAAAAATTAATATTTCATAAAATGTGATAACTAATAGAATATGGGAAAGTCATTGTCGTTGGGAGTATCCAGAGACAAGTCTTTGAGACCATTTACCCAAAAAAAATAACCCAAAAAGTTTTTTAAATTAGTAATCAAATAAATTCTTTATTCTGTGACAATGGACATCAGAAATTAAAACTATTTACATTGAAAAACTAAAGTCTTGGAAGGAGATATTATTACCTTTTGAGAAGCGTCTGGATCTTTATGCTTCTCGATGGATTGTAGATATTGGATGTAGATATAAGTTCTGGGCATTTAAGCTTCACATCTGATAAAAATATTACAGACTCAGAAAAATACATAATGACACGTTTTAAAACACACAAAACATTAATATTACATACCACTTTAAAAAAAAAAAGAATTAATATTACAAACCCAACAAAACTTTTTTTTTCCTAAAATAAATATAGAAAAAAATTTTAACAGACAGCCGCTACAATCCACCTTTTTGTCAATTCGACTGTAGATCTTCTTTTAAACAAATCTAAAACTGAAAAAGTTATATATATATATATATATATATATACAGTCACTAGAAACAAGATCACAAAATCAGAATACAACCTTAGGAACTCAACCAGAAAATACTAGACATCTATTGAACCTTTGAACTTATCTTTTTCTTGTAGAGTGTCCTTCGTACGTGATTCGTCCACGCTCTGCTTTGTGGTTCGTACTTTTCCACGGCATCAAATCCTATCCGTCTTCGGCCAAAATAATTTGAATTTGTCAATAAATGAGTTCAAGTTCATACCAAAAAAAAAATGAAGGAAAAAATGTGTACAAATCCAGCCGTCGTTCTCACTCTTCACCGCTCCACCCCCTTCCTCCTCTTCACTCATTACACTATTCTCTCTCCACACTGTAACTCTCTCCTTTGTCTTGAAGAAACTATGATTTTTCGCACTCAAGTTGTGTGAATCTGTAAATGTTTAAATTTCTACTGAAAGTCGATCTTACAAAATGAAAGGACCAAATTTATTCTTATAAAAAAGGCATCAACAATTTCTCTCCTAACATTAAACATCAAAGAAAAATTGTTAAGCTCGTGAAGAAGCTTTCTGATTTAAGTTCGGGTTTAGGGAGGCTGAACGGTGCCGGCAGCGGGACTGGAGAAGGGTAGCTGAGTGGGTAGTATATATAGTGGGACTAGACTAGATTCTTCTTTAGGGTTTGGTTGCATTTTTTATTATATTATTATAATTATTTTTTCTTCTTTCGGCCTTGGTTATCTCCGTCAACTGGGCCTCGGTTTTGGTTTGATGGTTGGGTAGTGCGGCTGGTTGCACAACTAAAGATACTCCATTTTGGGCTTAATTATAGCAGTCGCCGGCCACGTAAATTTAATTAGGGAACACATTGCTAAATTGTTTGTATTTGGAAATTTATATGGAAAGGTGATATATACAAGAATATAATATGTCTAAACTTATTATAGACATCTAAAATCCCGAGCTCAAGTGAAAATATGATATTGGGCCATTTTACTTCACCAACACGGCCCAAATTTAAAGTTTGGTTTTCATTATTATTATTTTTACATTATTATTATCATCATCATCCACTAATTATTTACGAGTCACTTTAGATCTACTTGCCTCTTTTTAATAATATACTAGCAAGGGCACGTGCTTTGCACGTGTTGCCAAGTCCACGCTGGCGCACGTGGTTTGTCTCTTTGTGCTTGGCGCTTTACTGCATTAGCCGTTTCCAACACAGATCTGCAAAAATAAATAAATAAATGCATATTAAACAAGCATCAAGGTCGTTCAACAGTTAAATATTTGCACAAAAATAATTTAAAAAATTCCAAAAAATATATACCCATAGTTTTATTTCGCACATGTTTCACACCCAATTCGAAGATGAAGATGGATGGATGCCAGTCTCCGAAAACATTACCGTTTTTTTTTTTTTTTTGCTCAATATACACAATTTTCATCTTATAAGAGACAGATCTAAACTTTTTTACATATTATATGCATGAAAGATATTTTAAACATTACCCTTTTTTTGCTCAATATACATAGTTTTCATCTTATAAGAGACAGATCTAAACTTTTTTACATATTATATGCGTGAAAGTTATTTTAAACGAATCTAAAACTACTTTGAAACTGGAACTCGGCTAAAAATGTGAGAGAGAGCTGGAACTAAGCTTAGAATATGTGAGAAAGAGAGAGTGTGTGAGTGAGTGTGTATGTGTGTGTGTAAGAGGTTGACGGACGGGATAGAGTGTGAGAGAGTATTTGGGGGCTGTTGTTTTCAGCCAAGTTTAGCACATTTATATGACCCTCTAGAATATTCCATTATGGTTGTGCTTTTAACCATTTGTAGGGGGCTGATGCCTTTTTAAGGTTCAGAATGTGTATTTGAGCTGTAGTATTGGGCGCGCCATCTTATTTGGATGCTTATTTGGATTCGAAAATTATGAGAACCACGGTAAATTTCACTAATTTTGGGAGAATATGGTTAAAGCCTCATAATTAGCCAAATATGGTGATTTCTAAGGAATTAGGCTGAAACATGCACAATCAATTTCACTAATTTTGGGAGAATATGGTTAAAACCTCATAATTAGCCAAATATGGTGATTTCTAAGGAATTAGGATGAAACATGCACAATCACATGGCTCATTTGTTTCCTTCACTCACAATGGCCAAATCATAATTTACTATATCTTTCTTCTTCATTCAACTATGGTCCATAATTCAAGTTATTTATTTTTTTTTATTATTATTAAAATCATACAAAAATTAAAAAGTTACATTTAGTTAAATGTATCCTTTTAAATCACGCAAATCAAATATATCTTCTCTAAATTATTTGATTATTTTATATGTGAGTTTTTTATTAATTAGTTATATAAATCTGAGTTTTTCATTAATCAATTATTTTATATCTGACTTTTTATACTAAAATAGTTACGCAAATTTGAGTGTTCAATTTCTATACATTACTTTTTAATTTGATGTGATTTTTTTATTAAATAGTTGTGCAGTTGTGACTTTTCAACTAAATATAACTTTTTAGTTAATTTGTTATGACATACGTAATTCTTTTAATTAAATGGGTACAATTATGGTACTTTTCAATCTCTATGGCTTTTAATTTAACATCACTTTTTTACGCACGTTGATTTTTCAATGTCTAATTAAAAAAATCACAGATAAAAACTAAAAATTCACATTTGCGTTAGTGTATAATCAATGAGTTACATATAAAAAAGAGCATAAGTGAATGAATAATTATTATAGACTAATAAATAAATAACAAGAGACTAATACAAATAAATAATCGCAAGCAAAAGTGGATGAAAGCGTGACGCCATAAACAAGTTAAGCAAATGGGCCTATATACAGGTTTTTTACTGTAAAATTACGGCTCCCTTATTTTTTTATGATATACTCACCATATGTTTCCCATTGATTATTATTTGTATTTATTCTTAATAAATAATTTAACAAAAATTTATTGTAATATCGTGTGAAAAATGTAGAAATCTACATAATAATTATAAATAGAAATCTACATAATAATTATAAATATTCTTTTAAGCTTAAATGATTAATATTTAATATTTTCCAACATTTACGTTTTAGCCAATATTTTTATTTAACCTGTGAATGTTCATTTGAGTAAGACTATATTATTTAGAAAATTTAGAATATTAAACCCACGAGGGAATAGTTGAAATTTTTGTTTAGACCTTTTTTTTAATGTCAGCTAAATATGTTAACTACTTCTTATTTGTGTACGCAGAAGAATATTTGGATTTAGGAGATGCTTCTTGTAAGTATTGCTTTTGCCGAGCTATATTTTGGCTTGGGAAGAGAATAGACAAGCATAATATGACATGTAGAAATCCAAAGTTCTCGATGTGTTGCATGCTTGGAAAGGTGAAACCTCCTTCTATGGATGACCCTCCACAAATTTTAAAGATTTATCATATGGGAATGATGAGAGAAGTAAACATTTCACTAAGAACATCCGTTCATATAACACAATATTTTCGTTTACTTCCTTAGGAGGTCATATCGATACGAACCTTAATGATGGAAGGGTACCTCTTGTGTTTAAACTACATGGTCAAAATTTTCATAGGCTTGGTAGTTTGTTGCCTGTTGAAGGAAGAGCACCCCGATTTGCCCAATTATATGTATACAATACTAAACACGAAATTGCAAATCGGCAAGGGACGGCAATCTGATGATAGAAGTACATTGCACGAGGATATTGTAGCTATTTGAAAAATATGTTGGACCCGCACAATAACTCAGTGAAAAAATTTAGGATGGTGCATGAGACAATACGTGAACAAAACAGTGATAATGTTCGGCTCCAACTGGTTAGAGACTGGTAGGAAGATGGTCAATGCTAAACTTGCCACAAAAAAATGATATAGCATTTTTGATAGTTGGTGACTTTGAAACCATTCCTGGCGACAGAGACATTATTGTTGGAAGTCATATTGGAGGATTTCAACAAATCAACGAGTGGAATCTTTTGTACTTGAGTTTACAATATCTGTTGCTCTTTTTATTCTGTCAGGATGGATATAGAGATAACATTTTACGGACTGACCCAAGTACTTTCTCATTTGCTGGTCAGAAATATGTATCTTGGAAAGAATATTTTGCATATCGGCTACGAGAACGAGATATGGAATCTTCAAATATTTTGTTCTCCAGGAGATTATTTCAACAGTTTTTTGTTGATGTGTATACTATGGTTGAAAGTGCTCGTTTCCTCTATGTACATAACCACCAACAGGAATTGATATGTGATCTTTATTATAGGTTAGCTGATGCATTATTGTGCGGTGATATGAACCCATCTTTGCATAGAAAGAGAATCTACTTAATGTCTTCTTACACTGGAAGTGCACGATACATGATACAGAATTATGAAGATGCAATGGATATATCGAAATAGGTCGGGTATCCAAATTTGTTCATTACTTTTACCTGCAATCCCAAATGGCCAGAAGTGGTTTAATTTCTTGAAGCAAGAGGATTAACGCTAGAGGCTGTAGCTGATATTTTGTGTAAAGTCTTCAAATTTAAACGAATTGAGTTTATGAGAGATCTCCATCATAATAAGATATTCGGTGACACTTGAGCAGGTAATTTTTTAAAGTTATTAATCTTTTGTTTGTCGTATTTCTTTATATGATTGCACTGTATGCTTTTTGCACATGTAAGAAATTTGAGTCAGTTTTATATAATGTGTTTCTTTTTATTTTTAGCAATGTACACAATTAAATTCCAAAAGCGATGTCTTCTATATGCGCATATATTGCTTTGGTTGAAACGTGGTGGTATGAGTCCTAACTCAGAGGAAATTGACAATATAATATCTGCTAAAATCATAGATGAAACTTTTGAGCAGCGTTATTATGATGCTATCAACAATCTTATGATCCATGGTCCTTGTGAAAGAATGCGACCAGACTTCCCATGTATGGCTAATGGTCGATGCACCAAGCAGTATCCAAAAAAATTTAGTGAGTTCACAACTGTTGACAATGATGGATATCTGATATATAGACGTCAAAACAATGGCAGAACTGTGACAAAAAATGGTATAGATCTTGACAATAGGCATGTTGTGCCTCATAATCGAGATCTCCTCATAAAGTACCATGCTCATATTAACTTTGAGTGGTGCAATCAGTCTCAACCAATAGTATCGTTTTAAGTACATCAATAAGAGGCATGATGACATTACTGCCAGTTTTTACGAAACATCTGGTATAGCGGTGCTACAAATCTGGTTGATGAGATCAAGATACATTTAGATTGCAGATATATCGCTCCACATGAAGCTGCTTGGCGGTTGTTTGGTTTTGATATTCATTTTAGAGAACCGGCTGTAGAAAGATTGTCTTTTCATTTGCGTGATCAACAGTGTTTTTTTATTCAGCAGATGAGCATATTAAGGAAGTAGTTGACTGTCATACTCTTCGATGATGCACTATGTTCACTGCATGGATGGAAGCCAATAAAGAGTATAATGCAGCTAGAGAGTTAACATATATGGAGTTCCCAGCCAAATTCGTATGAAACCGTGATAGGAAACAGTGGACACCGATGTAGCGTGGACGAACAATCAGTCGTCTTTTTTATGTTTCTCCTAGTTAGTTAGAAATGTATTATTTGAAGACTTTGTTGAATATAGTACGAGGCTCAACTTCTTATGAGGAGATTAGAACTTTCAATGGCGTTCAGTATACTATATTTAGGGATGTTTGCTATGCCCATGGTTTACTCAATGATGGCAAGAAATACATAGATGGCATTGCTGAGGCAAGTCATTGGGGTTCTGCCTTTCTTTGATAAGTCTTTTTGTGATATTACTTATGTCTGAGTCTGTTTCTCGGCCTGAGTTTGTATGGGGGGAATGTTAGCATTATCTCTCTAATGATATATTATACACCCGCATGCGCATTTCAGGAAATAAAGGTAATCTATTTTTTTCATTGCAAATCATTTATATCATAATCATTCTATATAAGTTTAACATGCCTTTAAGTAGTTTTTCCTTATTTAAAGCCTTATTTTTTAGTAGGATATTCGTTTTTTTTAATTTTATGTTCATATTATTAATTATTTTATTCTAACTTAATTTATTATACAGAATTGCATCTGACCGATGAACAGTTACATAATTTGCTCTTTTGGAAATTGAAAAGATCCTAGAAAGTAGAGGAAAAAGCCTGTGTGATTTTCCTTTGATGCTGTATCCAGATGATTGGGATGCAACCCTTTCAGAAAACAGACTTATACTTGATGAGTTGAGGTACAATCAAAGGGCTTTGGCTAAAGAACACAGGAGGTCAATACAGATGTTGACTAACGAGTAGAAAAATCTTTACAATGAAATTATGTAATCGGTCAGTCCAGTCTAGAGAAAAAAGATGTATATTTCGTATATGGTTGCAATGGAATAGGTAAAATGTTCACGTGGAAGACACTATTTGTTGCTATTAGGTCCAAAGGGAAAATAGTATTAAATGTTGTGTCTAGCGGTATAGCGTCTTTGTTGTTACCTGTGGTCAAATAGCCCATTCAAGCTTTGCCATACAGCTTAACCCCAATGAAGAGTCGACATTTAATATCAGTTAGGGAAGTTCCCTGGCAGAGCTCATTGTGAAAGCAAAACTTATTATTTGGGACGAAGCACCGATGATGCACAGATATTGTTTTGAGGCTCTTGATAGAAGTTTACAAGCTATAATGAAAGTTCAAGATGCATATCAATTAAGTTGACCTTTTGGAGGTAAGCCAGTGGTTTTTTGTGGTGATTTTCATCAGATACTAACAATCATGCCAACAGGAAATGGATAGGATAGAGTTCACGCAACTACAAGTTCCTACCCTTATGGGATCATTGTAAGGTTTTGAAACTAATGAAAAATATGAGACTCTAAAATTTAAGCAATGATGGATGTAGAAATGAGCTATAGAATTTTGCCGATTGGATATTGAGTGTAGAAAATGGTACCTTGGCCAATGATAATGGTGGATCTACCCAAATACAGGTGCCGAGCGATCTTTTTATTGATGATTCAGATGATCTTATATGAGCAATTGTCAAAGTTACATATCCTTTGTTCTCAAGTAGCTTTGATAATGTGTCCTACTTATAAGGGAGAGCTATACTCGTGCCAATGCTTAACGTAATGCAAATCATAAATGATTACATGGTTAAGCTAAATCAGTCTAAAGGAAGGACTTTGTGAGTTCAGATAGTTTATGTCGGACAGAAAGAAATACATGTTTATTTGAAGATATTCATTCTACTGGGTTTTTAAATGGCATGAAATGCCTAGATGTGCCTAACCATAAGTTGACACTGAAGGTTGGCGTTGATGAGTAACATTGACCCTGTAGTTGGATTATGTAATGGAATGAGATTACTTATTGCAAGATTAGGGGATTGTGTTCTGCAAGCCAAAATATTATCTGGAAGCAATGTTGGAGATGAAGTTTTTCTTGCAAGGATGTCATTAAGTCCGTCAGATGTGAAAGTGCCGTTTAAGTTTCAAAGAAAGCAGTTCCCGTTGGTTGTTTCATACGCGATGACAATCAACAAGCGTCAGGACCAGTCTCGATCTCATATTGGACTATTTCTTAAAAAATTAGTGTTTATTCATGGTTAGTTCTATGTGGCAATATCTAGAGTTACAAATCAGGTCGGTCTTAAAGTACTTATATGTGATTACGAGGGGGAGCCTATTAATGAAAGAACAAATGTTCTTTATAAAGAGGTTTTCTAAAATTTCTAAATAGAATGTATTCTGAGAGGATCTACGATCTCCATTTACTTATATGGTTTTTACATTCTTACATTGTTAACAATGCTCTTTGAGGTTTTGTATTCATCGATTTTCTACGGATTTTCTGTTTCGATGTGATTGTTTCCCATCGGCTAAGGCTGTTTGCTCTTTTCTGGCTAAAGGACTTCATATGTGTATGATATCTATACATATTCATTTTTTCTTTTTGTTGCTTTGTATGTGTTCAACATAGGGTTTTTATACCCTGTTTTGTAGATCTATCGTTTTACTTTGGAGTAATACTATTTATCTAGTCTCTAGTCTATTTGGCAATACTACATGGGGACATTGATTTGTTTAACTACCAGTAAGGAAATGATAGCTAGTCTCCAGTCTAGATAAATAGCATTATTCTTCACATGTTCTATCGATTGGATATCTCATTGTTGCATCTTTCTTTATGATAGGATAATGAGTCAGATGAAGACATACCTATGCCCCCCATGGTGAAAAGCGCCACACTCTGTGGTATATTTAGTTCTTTTACTTTAATTTTTTCTTTCTCCATTTCATTTTGATGCCCTGAGTAAGAAATGCAGTGTATTTGCTATCAGCCTATCACTGCCAACTCAGATTGAGTTTTGCAACTAACTGTAATAAAACATTAAACAAGTCTAATAGTATTTTAAAAAGCGTAAGTCAGGAAAAAGCATCGACCAGAAGCTTCCAACCATTACAAGCTTAAGCGGGTCTAAGCAATGCCTCAGTGTTAAAAAGAGTTTTTCAATTATTTTTTTATTTTTTATTTTTAGAATTAATATAAAACTATTAGCTAACTGAAATTAATGTATACGAATTATATAGAAACGCATAAATTGTAAATATGTACATTTAATAAATAATTTTTGCTTCAATGTCATAATACAATATTTGTATTTTTCTCATAGAAATGATCATTTACTTTTCTTTGATATTTCGTTTCTCTCCTTTGTTTCTCATATTCTCTCCTTTGTTTCTCATATGGTGAATTACACTCTCATGATACTTTAGGGATTTATATTAGCCTTTTAATTTGATATTTGTTTTATTTGGATCTCAAATAATAAAAATAAAAATAAAAGAGAAAAAGGGGGCGAATGCAGCTTAATTAGAAAAAGAAAAGCGGAAAAAAGCATCTTAGTTCATATCTAGACGCACCAAGGTGCACTTAATTCAAGGTTAAGCACATTTTCTCTACGCCTTTGAGTTTGACTTGCATTTTTCACGCTTTCAGGCAAAGTGGTGTGTTTTACATGTCCTTTGTGCCTAGGCTCGCTCTTTAAAACACTGCTTGTAGTGAATAGTTTACTTAAATTTTTCACGCACTGGACACTTGACATGATCTTTTTTTTCTCACAAATCACATCTATTTAAAATTAAAAGTCATCATATGGACACATGCATGTATGTAAAAAATTAAGTGAAGTTGTATGTACAAACAAATTCATTGATGAACATTAGTTTTGTTCAATTTTAAATTTTCTTATGGAAACTATAATACCCTGCATCTTTTGTTTATTTTGCTTGTCTTAGATTTGTTTCTACTTTGTTTTATAAACTTTGACACTATTTTATTCCACATGGATATGGCTAATGCAAAAACCCAAAGGCTCAGAATAAGAGACGAAGAAAGTTGTATCCTCTACACAGGGACGAGATTAATATTGTTGCTCTTTTATTGTTCAGACATGTGATGAATATTGTGTTGTTTTTGCACAACATTAATCTTCAGAAGTTTAAATGTTAAAGGTCATAGCACAAACTTTCTTTTTTTTTTTTTTTGCCCTTTTAAATACATCCTTCATGTTAAATACTTCAAATTGGTTTTATATTTCATGCATATGAAAATTTAGAGCCAGTGCTAAAATTAGAGAACAATTTTAAACCAAACAAAATGTAAGATTTTGAGCTTATCATTTACATAAGATGTGTAATTGCACGTACTTATTAATAGATTACTAAAATGAATGTTTTGGAAAAGGTAATTTATGGATGTTTTTCTCTCTCTAGTAGAAAGCTCCAGGGTTTTTCCCCTACGTGGGATATTCTGTTCGTCTTTTGTTTTTGTATTGAGTCTGTTATTATCTACTGTTAGCTCATCATCGGTGTTGATAATAGAGTCAGACATTGTAGGACTAAACATTTCAGCCGAAGAGGAAGATGAGACTATACTTGAAGGGGCTTTTCTTCCTAAAGCTAGGGCCAAAGTTCACCTCTGTCTGCTCAAGAGGCTATTAATAGATCGCTCAGCTCATATGAATTCTATGAAGAATAGATTGGCCAGTTTGTGATGACTAGGAAGAGAGATGAGTATCAAAGAGATTAGAGATCATAGATACTTGTTCCAGTTCAATGACGAAGTTGACATGAAGCAGGTTTTCAAGGGAAGGCCATGGATGTATGATAATCACTTACTGATTTTGCACCGTCTTCGGACAAGTGAATTCCCAAATCAAGTTCCATTATTCTATATCAATTTTTAAGTTCAAATTTATGGTTTACCGGTGGGTTTTATGATGGAGTTGGTGGGTCGTTAACTAGGGAACTTTACTGGTGTCTTTGTTAGGTATGATACCAATAACAATGTGGGAGTATAGAGAGAGTATATGCTTGTCAAAGTCCAGATTGATGTTAGAAAACCTTTGAAATGTTGCAAAAAAAAATCAAGAGTCGAGAAGGAGCATGGTCTATGGTGCATTTTAAGTACGAAATATTGAGCACTTTCTGTTATTTGTGTGGAGTTCTAGGGCACTCTGAAAGGTTCTGTGATAAGAACTTTACAAAAGCTACTGAGGAGCTTACTAAAGATGGGGGTGTTTGGTTAAGAGCACTATCTCTGAGAATGGGTGACGTTTCCGATTAGAGGTGGCTAAGAGAGGAAAGAAACAAGTTTTCTGGAGCCAATAACGGTAGGGAGACAGAATCGGACTTGGGAGAGGAATCACCGGATCCAGAATCAATTCTTAATGACAAAGGCAAATCAATGGATATTTAGTTGACTAATAAAGGAAGGAGAATTGATCTTAACTATATGGGCAATTTTGATGATTTGAGGTGCCAAAGTGATATTATGCATGGGTCAACTGTGGGCCAAGACGTTGAGATAAACCAGAATGAAGATGGGCTTGATGATATTGGAGAATGAAGGAGACAACGTGGGCTTGATTTGAACAAGGGCAAAAGTCAGTTAGTTACTTTGGATTCTATAACTCAAGAATATGGGTGAAAAAACTCGAAGTCGGCAGGTTCTGGTTTCTAGACTTCTCAGGACCAATAAAATTCTTAAGTTAGAACTACTGGGGATTTAGTAATCCTCATGCTGTTGCTGTTCTTTGTGAGATTATTTTGTCTCCTCAGCCAGATGTTATTCTTCTTTCTAAAACTTTAATTTATGCTAGTAGTATTGAAGCTATCAGTGTAAAAATTAAATTTGAAGGTGCATTATCTGTTGACCGTGAAGGTTGTAATGAAGGGTTGGTTGGGCTTTGGAAAAATAATAAAGAATGTTTCGTTTCTTGTTATTTGACCAATCATGTTGATCTCATTATTTCTAACAATGTTAAGGGCAAATGGCGTCTTATGGGATTTTATAGCTTTGTGGAAGGTAATAGACGTAGAAATTTGTGGAAGTTACTTCGTCATAAACATGGACTCTCATCTTTAAAGTGGTGTTCTATAGGGGATTTTAATGACCACCATTTTTCTTCGGACAAGGTAAGGGAGAGGGACTATCCTGATTACTTAATCAAGGGGGAGAGAGGTAACAAACTGCAACCTTACGGATTTACCTTTGATTGGGAATTCATTTTCCTAGGAGAAAGACAGCGGTATGTCTAACTGGGTCCAAGAAAAATTGGATAGAGCAGTAGCCTCGTCTACATGGTTGCAACTTTTTCCATAGGCGAGAGTTTTGAATCTTGTGGCTCTGGTTTCTGATCATTCTCCACTACTCTTGGTAACGGACCGCCAGCACAACTTGATTTTTTGGAAAAGAGTCAAGTTTGAGAATATATGGATAAAGAGGGAGGGTTTTAAGGAAACATTTCGAAGCACATTTGAGAGGGCAGCCAGCTATGATCTTCAACAATGAATTGATAATAGCTTCAAGGAGTTGACAGAATGGGAAAAGAAGAGACAAAGAGACTTTAAGGGAAGGACTTCTTGGCTTAATATAAAAATTGAGAGGCTCAAGAGTGACTTAGATGAAAGAAGGGTAGAGGAATATCGGGCAAAGTGAGCGGAATTGGAAAACTAGAAGAAGAAGAATATTGGAGACATAGAACAAAAGGTCATTGGCTTCGAGGCAGAGATGCAAATACAAAATTTTTCCATGCTAAGGCCACAGAGAAGAAAAAAAGGAACTGCATTTTACATATTAAAGATGAGGATGGATATTTATCTGTAGATGATGAGGGGATTTAAAGAATTACTAAGGGATATTTTGACGGATTATTTGCTGAGGTAGCTAGTCGAGCAGAGGATACATTAACTTGTGTTAACAAACGGTGTCCTAGGAAGACAATACACATCTTTTTGCTTTGTTTACTTAGGAGAAGTTCAAGAGAGCTATTGACCAAATGCATCCGGATAAATTCTCGGGTCCAGATGAAATAAATGTGGCTTTTTATCATAAGGCTTGGCCTATCATTGGTCGACAAATATTCCAACAACACACCCAGTGGATGGAGAACAAATCTTTTCCTACTTCACTCAATGACATGAATATTGTTTTGATCCTGAAGTGTGATAAACCAGACTCTATGAAGAACTTCTGGCCAATGTCTCTTTGTAATGTGTTATACAAACTGATGGCCAAAGTGTTAGCTAATAGACTCAAGATTTTATCGTTGGGTATTATTTCTAAGTCTCGGTCTACTTTTATTCCTGGTCATACTGTTATGGATAACATATTGGTAGCTTTTGAAATTATCCACTACATGAAGAGGGAAAAAAAGGGCAAACATGGAACTGTGGCAATGAAAGTAGACATTAGCAAAGCCAATCGGGTCAACTAGGACTTTTTGCAACAAATTATGTTACGGATGGGTTTTGCTCAAAGTTGGACATACCTCATAATGCATTGTGTCAAGTTGGTTAATTTCTCAGTATTAGTTAACGAGTAGGAGGTAGGTCCGATCACTCCAAGACGAGGGTTGAGATAAGGAGACCTCCTTTCACCATACTTATTTATCTTGTGTACGGAGGGAAGATTCATGGCTGCTGTGTTGCTAGGTCCGCACCAAGTGTCACCCATTTATTATTTGCCAACGATAGTTTTTTTTTTCTTTAGAGTGAATGAAGAAGAATATGTGAAAATGAAAAACATCTTGGGCAAGTATGAAGAAGCATAGGGTCAAGCTATTAACTATGACAAATCCGACATTGCTATGAGCTCTAATGTTCAATTGCATGTTAAGAAAAGGGTATTATTTGAACACTAGCAATTATCTGGGTTTACCTTCTTTAGTAGAGAGAAAGAAAAAGGATGTTTTAGACTTTCTTAGAGACAATATTTGGAAGAAAACACCAAGCTGGAGCAATAAGTTACTATCAAGAATGGGGAGGATCATCTTGACAAAATCAGTGGCTCAAGCGATTCCATCCTATTGTATGTCTATCTTCTTTTTGCTTACTATGTTGTGTGATGAGCTTTAAGGCCTTATAAACTCGTATTGGTGGGGTAAACTGTCTGATGGTAAGAGGAATCTCAATTGGCTTTGGTGGCATAAATTATATGAGAGGCAAGAGCATGTAACCTCATGGCTTTCAATCTTGCCATGCTTGCGAAGCAAGGCAGAAGCTGATTAATGACCTCGATGCACTTGCGAGCAAAGTTCTAAAGGCTCAGTATTTTCCTAGAGGGGACTTCTTGTCATCCAAGGTCGGGTTTAGTCCTAGGTTTACTTGGAGGAGTATCTGGGCATCGCGTGAGGCCCTATTAAAGGGATGTCAATTGAGAGTAGGGGACAATAATACCATTCAAGTATGGAAGGATCCTTGGATATTGGTAACCTACAATTCTGGTTGGAGACAATGTCGTATGATGACGAAAGAGATATGTCGGTTCAGAACTTCTTTAAACCAAGTCGAAGGGAGCGGGATATGGAGACCATCAGGGTACTATTTACCAGTCATGATGCAGATGAAATAAGTAGAATTGCCATAAGTAGTTTTCCTTGGCCGGATAGGTTGGTGTGGCATTATAGAGGGAATAGAGAATACCTTTTGAAGTTTAGTTATCAGGCGATGATGGAAACAAGGAATGAAGGTTCTTCTCTTCGTGTTCCTGGTCCTTGGAGGAAGTCTTGGCAACTTAACCTACTTTCTAAGGTAAAATTTTTATTTGGCAAGCATGTAGAGATCGCCTACCTACTCGGGAAAGGCTTGCTCCAAAAGGTATCAACATACGTGAGATATATGCTATATATAACCTTGGTGTTGAATCTTGTTTACATTGTTTGGTGGATTGCTCTTTCACTAGGCATTGTTGATCATTAGTAAGAATCTAGCTTTTTACTAGATACTTTAATAACTTTGGAGAGTTATTTTCCAATCTCATTATCAGAAAGAAGGAGGAGATGGAACTGATGTCAATCATAACGTGGGCTTTATGGAAATCTAGAAATGATAACGTTTGGAATGGATATGGTAAGCTGCCAAGATATGTGGTTAACAATGGACTCACCTACTTGTATGAATGGAAAGCACAGAAAGGAGTGAGGACGACATGCAATGAGAGTGGCATTGATCATCATCAAAGTACACCACCGCCAGGTTGGTAAAATGCGACGTAGATGCGGCAATTTTTAAGAATAATGACTATGTCGATGTAGGTATGATCATCTGGAATGACAACGGAAATCTATTACAGTGTCGTAGTCAACTCTATGATGCTCGTTATGAGGTGGAAATGGCTGAATGCTTGGGTTTGAGAAAAGGATTGGATTGCTTACTCTCCTTGGGTCTCTCTAATGTGATCATTGAATTGGATTACAAAGCAGTGGTTGAGGCGATTGACCGATAGGAGGACTTATCAGAATTCGGCCTTGTACTGGCTTGGCCACAAAAATCAGCGAGGGTCAAAGGTCATTAGAGGTCAACAGGTACAGAGTCTTGGAAACATACTTCAAACGCCTCACCTAACCCAACGGCCTAACGACCTGAGAACCTGGAGACCTGATTCAGCAACCAGGAGGCGGACATCTTATCCAGCGTTCCTATGGTCCAGGGCGTCTGGGCGCCCCGGCGGCAACCCGACGTAGCGCCGTAACCTAGCTGGACAGCAGGCTGAGCAGCAGTATGGGAACCCACGTGGGAAATCTTACCATTTACGAGATCATGGGACGCCAGCATTAAATGCGAAACGATAGTCATCTACTCTACGCATGGCTTAAGCAACCATTAGTTAAAAGATAAAAGACTAATCCCAGCCGATTTGACATTTATGTCATCTATATGTGTCCAGCATTAAATATATGTAATCGTTATCCCTATGTAAATAAGCAAATGTACACTATAAATAGAGGCATGCATAAGTGAGAAAAGGTTCGACACCCAAACCTCACTATTCTTGTCTTTACACATTTATAGTCTTCCATTTATTTTAAAGGTTACAAACATTCCTTACCTGAGTTTGCATTCATTGCTCACACCGATTTGAATACAAAGTCCCCGCGAATATAAATCTCGTTTGTTGAGTCTAAAGCTAAATTTGGCATCAACAAATTGGCACCGTCTGTGGGAACTTACAGAAAAGCTGTGTAAAGCAAACTTCCAGCGAAATCTAACCTCCGATAAAAGGAAATGAGTGGAAGACATTCCGAGAGTCAAAAGACAAGAACGAGTGATGTCAAACTGCTCCCTGGCCCCTCGCGACCGGCAGCTGCAATAGAGGCTGAAACCTTCGATGACAGGTGGAAGCCCTCGCTGAAGAAGTCTGGCGTCTACAACAACTTAACGCGCCTGCTTCTCAACAGTGTACAATAGGATCATCCTCTCATGCGAACTCTTCTTGGCGTGCTGAAAATGTCGCAAGGTCTCCAGCGAGGGTTAACTCTCAAAGGAACATGTCAGAAGAAGGCTAAGTTTCACTTTGACCCAAAACTCTAGCAAGCAGTTCCCAAAACAAGAGCTGCACCACAGAAATACAGCCGGAAGCAACGTGTTTACCAAGCTAGGACCCCGCCCTCAGCAAGGGCCCAGAGACAAAGGAGAAGAAGTCCTACACTACTAAATCCTGACAGTCATGCTTTCAGCTCCCATCCAGAGCACAGCTAGGTCAACAACCAACCCTTCAACAGATCCACAAGCTGGAGGAGCCAACGAAGCGATTGAGTGACCTCGAGTAGAAACAATCAAAAGGGAAAGCAGCAGACGACCTGTGGGGAAGGCAATCCCCTTTCGACCCGTTCATCCGTGAAGCCGTCATGCAGTCCAAAATGAAGCTTCCTCAAATAAGGACCTATTACGGAGAGTCAGACCCAATTGCGTACCTCTAGCGACACGTGTCCTGGATAGAGCTGCAGAACACCACGAGAGTCATCATGTGTAAAGCTTTTGCACTTACTTTGGAAGGAAACGCTCAAACTTGGTACGACAACCTATCCCTGGGGTCCGTGCATAGTTCAGAATAGCTCTTCTCCTAGTTCGCGTCCCAATTCATGGGGTCCAAGGTCAGGGCTACCCCCAAGAAGATATTAGGGATGATCAAGTAAGGGAAATTGGAACCGTTCAAAGGCTATTTGAATCACATCAATAAACAAGTCATGACCATGGAAAATGTGGTGGACGAATCGCTTCTGATCGCAGTCAAGTCGGGCCTCTATAAAGATACCTGCTTCTGGTGGGGCCATGCACGAAGATCCTTCGAGCACCTATAAGGAGCTTCTAAGGCTGGTTGAGAAGTACATCAGCACCGAGGAAGCCATTGAAAGTACTTCGCGGGCAGAGAAAACCCCAAAAGATGAAAGGAAAGACTACAAGGCAAAAAAGGACCCGCGACGAAGCGAGAAATCATCCAACTCATTCAAGCCTTTCACTAAGCTCAATGCCTTAGTTGAACACATCTTCAACATCTTGCAAAATGATATAATTTTACCCAAGGCAAGGCCCTTGAGAAAGCCACTAAAGGACCCTGACCAGTCCAAGTACTGTAAGTATCATCGAAGTGTGGGTCACAACACGGACGAATACAGGCATCTCAGACAAGAGATCAAGAAGCTAATCGAATGGGGATACCTGAGCGAATACGTGGCCAATCACTAAGGGCAGGACCGACAAGCTCGTCCCTATGCGGACCTCAACACCCAGCTCCCATGGAACCAACCCCTAGCCGAAATTTGCGTACTTATCGGTGGAAACAATGGCATGGAGGGTTCCAACAGACAGAGGTGAGGTCTCGTGAGAGAAGCAAAGAATTGTTACCACTTGCTCACAGTACAACCCCTCTTGTCTCTCGAACCAGCTCGTTCTCTTTCTGCAACGAAGATGCTTACGGTGTGTTACACCCCTACGGGGACGCTCTAGTCATCACTATGCCGGTCTCGGGCGTTAAAATCCATAAAACCTTGGTGGATAACGGCAGCACCGTGAACATCATTTATTGGTGGACGTTCTAGTAAATAAAAATAGACGCAAAGAGCTTAAGGCCATACGATACCAGACTCCAGGGTTTTACTAGAGGCTATGTGGAAACAAAGGGCTAGATCACACTCCTTGTTCAACTGGGAGCGAGCCCTACAAAAAGAGAATAATGGCAGATTTCATTATAGCAGACGTGCCTTCAAACCACAACGGCATTCTGGGTCGCCCGATTCTGTACGAGCTCAGGGCCGCGACTTCCATTTACCACTACGTCATGAAATTCCCAACCTGTTACGGAACATCTGTAGTACGTGGCGACCAGCAGGCATCAAGGGAATGCAACCTCGATTACGCTATAGAAACAACCACCTTGACGGAGGTTCACACAATCACCCCAGAATCAATAGGCTAGAGAATCAGCAACTCTTGAACTCCACACCCAAGTGTCAGCACGTGAGGCACGGGAGCAAGGCCGGACTAACTTTTTCGTCCAGCCCTTGAGAGGGAGCATTCTCCCCACCTGATTGTAGAGGTCAGCTCAAGAACAAAAAGCAGAGGGATGAAAGCTGGGTATCAATTCTACATTTTGTACCTTTTCAAATCTTTTGTATACCGACTGTCAGGTCATTGCTAAAAAAGGAATACGTTCATATGCGTCAGCCATAATTTTGTAACCCAACAGTTAATTCGATGAATGTTTATTCTGATGTAACATCCCCTCTCCATGCAAACACAAGGCAGAATCTGTCGTGCTCAAGTACACAGATCCGCGCTGTAAGTTAGAACAAGCTTCTAACTTTGACCTCATACTTGACCATGACTAGAACAAGCTTTTAGTCTATGCTCAAGTTGAAGAATTCGCGCTTAACGACTAGAACAAGCTTTTAGTTCGTGCTTAAGTATACAAGTCCACACTCTAAGTTAGAACAAGCTTTGAACTAGCGACCTCACACTTGACCATGAGAAGAACAAGCTTTTAGTCTGCGCTCAAGTCAAAGAATTTGCGCTCAACGACTGGAACAAGTTTTTAGTATGTGCTCAAGTGTACAGATCCGCTCTAAGTTAGAACAAACTTCTAACTAGCGACCTCACACTTGACCATGACTAAAACACGCTTTTAGTCAGAGCTATATGATTGGTTCCGCGTCTTGGGTCCAGACCAGCTACCAGCTCGATGACCCAACATTCAAGGGTAAACTCTGGGAGCTTATAGTTCAAGGGATCAAAGCTTGGCCTGACCGGACACGCCCGAGAAAGCCCTCGATCAACAGTTACAGCTTACGAAGGACCCAAATAGAATTCTCGCAAAGCGTCCTTATACTTAAGACAAGATATATTTAAGTTCCAGAACGAGCGGGCCTAAGCGGAGAAGAGTTCTCCACTAAGTAAGAATGATGTTACGGTATGTTGTTTTGACAAATATATAAGCGAGCTTACACTTGAAGAAACAATTCCCATTATATTTATCATAGATTACCAAAAGGAGAAAAGAAAAGTTGAGGTACAAGAGATTCCTAAGTTTGACCTTCGGAGGATGAGGCCACGTTCCCTCTAACAGGAACAGCAAACTCAACCCCCACGGTGGAATAAGCCTCTTTGGTGTGCTCTTTATCAGTGGCTTCTCTTTCAAGACCCGATAGCTCGACGGGGACAGGAGCCCCTGATATGATTTCGACCTCCTCATCTTCATCGTCAGAGCTCACATAGCCACACTTTTCCTTAAGCTTGGCAACATGCTCTTTGAGAAAGCTCATATCGCACTCCTGACGCTCCCTCATAACCTCGCCCAAGATCTCCCTTGCTGTCTTGCAATAAAGACCGGTGTTAGCACTCTTGAACTCCTCAGAGGCCTTGTATTTAGCCACCGCCTTCTGGTAATCGGCGAGCTCGCTAGTAGCAGCCTTCTTTCAGCCTCTCTCAAGACCTACTCATGGTTTAACCTTTCTGTCATAAGCTGGGTCGCCAGATCCTCAAATTTCTTCTTCCAAGCCTCAAGCTCAGTACGCAAATTGGGCGATTCCCCTGGCTACGTGCAGCTGCTGCTCTTTCTCCCTAAGAGCCAACTCTGTCCCTGCTTTGCCTTGTTGGCCTCTGCCACCTGGCCGGAGAGTTTCCTATTCTCCCAAAGGAGGCGTCCCACCCGGGCCATGGCGCGTTCATCAAAAATAGCCGACTGCGCCCGAATCACCGTGCTCGCCTATAGGAGCTCAACCATCGTTGAAGCGGCTGCGAAGCCTTCCCATTTCCTGGATCAGCCCTGTGCCACACTACTCATGGCATCCGTAACGGACACTGGCATCCTTAGGACGCTGGCAGAAAAGGGTTTCCTAGCCAAGTTGAACTTGAGCAACGCCTTTGGTTTTTTGTCGATAAACCTCTCTATCTCAGCTCATCTAGCTTGATCCACCGGGGGATAAAGATCTTCACCCAGGATGTCGACAGGCACTTTAGTAGGTCGCTCTTCGCGAGAAGAAACAGTAGTAGAAGCAGGGACAACAGGAAGGATAGGTGGAGGACTAGCCAGGGGCTCTTAGATGGCCAATTGTCTTTTCCTGGGTCACTCGGAGGTAGCCACCTGGTTAGCTGTCATGGGCCTTTTCCTAGTGGCTTTGTCTTGCCTCATTTCTTCTTCTCCTCCTGCCTCCTCAAAGCCTCGTTCAGCTGCTTATTAGTCCTCATCTCCTCAGCTTTGTCGCGCACCATTTTCCTCTTCTCCCATGCTACTCTCTTCCTCTCGGCCTCTCAAATAGCCCCTTTTTTGGCCCATGGAGAGGTATATTTTCCCTGAAAAGAAAAAGTGTCAGGTCCCAAGGAAGTACTCAAAAGGCAGAGCATCTAGGTACAGAAGAACGACTTACAGTGGTTAGGATTCCTAGAAATGTCCTCAGACCTGGGAACAGATAGTACGGTGCTTACGGGGAAATCCTTGTCCGTCAGATCTGCGACGTGACGATGATGCTCTGGAATTTGGGCTACTATCACAGCTCGCTCCCAAAACAGCGTAGAAAGTGCTCGGCCTTGCTCGATACCTGACAAAGATGAAAAGACAATTAAAACGTCAGTCTGTCGGCCCGCTGAGGAAGCTATGTCGAAAACATGCTTACTGGGTTCCATGTAACTCGTGGCAATGGTTGTGCCGTCGTCATTGGAACCCGACGGACTCCTCCACTCGACCCTTACCCAGAACTGGCTCTCTTTCCAACTAGGGCCGGATTCAGACACCCCTCTCACTAGGTTTCCCCAGAGGTTTAAAGCCTCAGCCTTAGACTGTGCTGCTAGGTTAAACCACCATTTCGCAGTGGGTGAGGGCTGTAGCACATATTATGCATTGAAATCTTCAGGACTCGGATACTCCCATCCTTTGTGTTGCCACAAAGCGAGGACTCTAATTATTGTCCTCCAGCTCGCAGGTGTAATTTGAGAGGGGGCAATCCCCCAGGATCTCAACTGCTCAGTGACAGGCCTCAAAAGCGGGACACGGAAGCCAGCCTCAAACACCCTAATGCTCGCTGCTATGCATCACTTAAGGGGGCAATGAGCCCGCTCTCCCTCATAAGGGACCCAAAGCGCAACACGATCAGGAACACGGTAATCCTGCCTTGCCACATGAAGGTCAGTTTCCCTTATCTTGGAAGGAATGTATTTGCACACCCACGGTCAGTCTTTATTGCGAATCACCGCCACCAAAGGCCTCCCGCTGGAACTCATCTCCTCATCATCCTCGCTCTCATCATCCGTCCAATCAAAACAAACTCCCATTAACGAATCTAGCGTTTCTCCCGCCGTCTCCTCATCTGTTGTAGGCCATTCTACATCTACTACCACGCCTTCATCTGTATCACTCATGGGAAGAGACCCCTCTCTAACCTCCATTCAGTGAAAAAAAATTTTTTTTTTTTACCTTGGCACTGAAATTATCTCAGAAGCCTGTAGGAACACCGATGGAGGATCAACAAATTGCAAAGAACCCTGAAGAGATTGATGACAAAAAACTCCTAGGAACTGGTTGCGAAGGAAGACAATGCGAAGGGGAAGAATGAATGAACGGAAGGGGATAAATAGTCTTGTGGGAAGATAAAAAGGCAACGGCTGTGTGGGATATAGGGAACTTAAAAGGTAGCATTTAAGAATAATGATTATAGCCTTTAAAGACCCCTGAACACGCCATTCCATTAAACAAATAACATGTGGCAAAGAGCACCACCTCAATCCCTTTTCGAAATTCAAGGAGTCACATTTTGGGTTGCAAAAGAGTTTCAAGAAAGTAGGCAGTTAACCTTCAAGGCCACTAAACCTTGGGCCCAAGGAACAGTGACTTTGAGGGGGCATTTTGTACCCACAAGGCTGCAAAAATCACCTAGGGTCGAAGCTTAACGGAGGTCAACAGGTACGAGGTCTTGGAAACAGGCTTCAAGCACCTCACCTAACCCAACAGCCTAATGACCTAATAATCTGAGAACCTAGAGACCTGATTCAATGACTAGGAGGTGGACAACTTCTCCAGCGCTCCTACGGTCCAGGGCGACTGGGCTCCCCAGAGGCGACCCGACGTAGCGCCGCAACCTAGCGGGACAGC